>JAODUK010016069.1:0-27226 GCA_027564635.1 Typhlichthys eigenmanni | reverse complement strand
TTTGGGGTCCCCTGCTGAAGCTGCTGCCCCCGCGACCCGACTCCGGATAAGCGGATGACGATGGATGGATGGATGGACGCGCGCCTGCGCGCACATACACCTTTTTATCAGAGCAACTATCTTTGGATACTTGCAGGAGGCATTGAGTTTCAACCTTTCTAATGAAGTTTGCACCTTAGTGGGCCAGACTAGTGAGTTTACTTTAGCTTGCCATACAATCTTATCATTTCTAGACCTAATTTCCTATCGGACTATAACTATACTTCAGAAGGAGCCAAGTCGGCAAATACCGTAATACAAGAGACTGGAGAAGTTTGTGCCTTCTGTGTCAACCTGATTAGGCCTGCCATCAACATGTTAAACATTTAAATATGACTCCTTATTTAAACCTCAGCAGACAATTAATTGAAACATCACACTTTGCCTGATCAATGTGTTCGCCAATATCGTTAATTATTTAAGCACCCTGCACCCATCCCCCAGCTAAAGAAGACCATTGTAATGTTAAATTCTCATCGTGGGTTGAAGACACACGATCAAGCAAGAACGACCCTCCCAACGATGTTTAAATGACAAAGACCTTTAGCAAAGTGACAAGTAGTTGCAACGTTGTGCTGCCGATTATGAGTGAAACACCCAAAAAAAAAAAAAAAAAAAAAAAAATCAGCCGTGAAAACAAATAACTGGGCACAAACGTGATCCCATAGATGTACACATTATATCGGTAATTCCATCACCCCCATCCTACTCGATCAAATATGCCTGCCTGGAACGAAGCGTATAGCCTATTGAAAATGATTTGTTAATGAAACCGGCGCGTATGCTACATTATCACAAGGATAGATGTGAGATTGCACACAGGCTATAGCCTACAAAGTGTCAATAACCACTAGAACATGACAAAAAACATTGGCTACGAATATAACCTAGTCAACAAACTTCCAATTAAGCTATAGCCGACACCAAGACTACTGGTCTACTCGCTAAAAGCACATTCATATGCGAATAAGAATCTACTACACGTACCTTGCATACACTTTCTTCCGTGCTTAATCGACGTTTGGTAACTAGTGCAAGTCGAATTATAATGCCATCTCTTGAGAATTCTGCAACAATGCCGTTTTTGTTTTGAAGTCTAAAAATCGTAGACTGCGGACAGGCAACACTTTTCGTCGTCCATTCGATACAATGTACATATTTACCCGATATTCATATTCCAACGTGATAACAAATGAGTAGACTATACTGTAACTTTGTCTTTTCTTTATGATCGCCAAAGTTCTTCACATATCCAGACGTAATAGATATTTTTCGACTCTAGAGCGATACGACGGCAAAGCCTGGATTGGAGGAGGAACATAATAGGAAGTTACCTTGGAATTCTACTCACTGTAGAGGACCTTAACCACACCGTTTCCTTTGCGTATGTTTCACAATCGCCACACAGGGAACGTGGACGACAAGCTTGTGAAGTTATTATTATTTATATGTAAAATATTGTATTATATAATGTAATATATTATTTGTACATTTTCAGTAACATTTCAGTGTTTAGTATCGTTAATGATATTTGTCATTTGAGAAAAAAAAAAATCGATGCCCAATCTTATTTTTCATATTTGTATTTATAGTTTGCTTAATAGCCTAACATTTTCTGGAATTTATGGTATGCATCATTTATTATTTATTACTTCCAGAGTGTATTTTCAATGCTGAAAAAGGGAAATTAATAATAAATGATAATAGGTTACTAGATAGATATAAAGGTACATTAAAAGTTGGTTACAATTAACAAATAAATGAACAAATATAAAATACAAACTGAAAAATAGAAGCAAAAAAAAAAAAAAAAGATTTGTAGCCTATAGTCAGCATCACAAATGTCTCTTTCATTGCATCTTACATCTTAAATGTATGTAGTCTCATACAGTCTACATAACAATGCAAGCATATATACTGCAACTTGTTTTATGTAGTCTACAGAATATTTTATTTAGACTATTTAGACTAGAAATTGTAAGCTAACAGTCTTCTATTAAAAAAAAATCAAATTCGGATCCTCTCATGGCCCGCTAGTTGTCCATTCTGTGTGCAAATACAAACTGGTCTTTTTACACAACCCTGGGTTTGTAAATGGAAACAAACTAGCACCATCCCAGACCAGCCTTGGCAATGCATGTCCAATTTCTGGGGCGGAGATTCTGAGATAGCACTCTGATGGTGCGTTCAGTGGACTGAACATTTTGAACATTCAATCAACTTTTTCACATTTCCTCGAAAACGTACAAAACGTTCTTGAACTACTTTCCAAGACATTTGCTACGTTTAATGGCGAGTTATGCTCAGTGACGTGTAGGAAGTGTAGCCTTATTGCCTGGGTGTTTGTGAGTAGGCCAATAGCAAATTTTATAGTGACATGATGTCACTGTCAGTATAAACTCATACGTCTGTATGGGGTGAAGGACTACTTTTGGACCTTAAGAGATAGGACTAGTCAACTAATGCAGTAGGCATATGCAGGGTTGCAAACTCACAAATGTGGTATGTGCCTTACACTTTTATGTCCTGTCTCACGCTAGCATAGGCCAATAGCACTATATTTGTCTAGGCCTACATTAGTACTGTAGCACCCCAAATGTGGAGATGTTAAAGAGAACAGATTGAAGGGGGAGTACTAGGCTAATATGTGAGCCACTTAACCATAGATCAGTGTTTATCAAATGGGGACTATGTGTAGGCTACTCCTGGGGATACTTGGAGGTATACAACGGGTAGCCAGTCAACGTGACATGTTTCAAGGAATATATAGGCCTCCTAATATTTAGGCTTATAACAAAGTAATTCTGATCCGTTTTCTCTTTGGCACATAAGTACATAGAAGTAGCCTATATTGTTTATAAATGTACTGTAATTTTTCAAGTTTGATTGGTGTTTTTTCTTCTATGGTTATTGAAAAAATATTGTAGTCGGGTAAAGCAAACTACTTTGGCTTGAAAACTATTTGAAAAGGGGTAGCCCAGAAGTTTCACAACCACTGTCTGAGATCAATAGAGGTGCACTGCATACACATATTGCCTTGCGGTCCTCCGTACGGAAGCCTTGCACCTTTTTAATAAAGTACATTCTTACAATCTGTCCGCCATCATGTTAGGCTGTTTATTCCCACTCCATCATGAAACCTTTGCCCCGCCTAATTCTGTTTCTATAGTAACGCAGTCTCAAACACTAAACAGCGCGTGTGCTGTTTTTTCTGCTCTTCTACTTCATCGTATTCATCGTATTCATAAATACAGTTACTTCAACCCCAGGTAACTAAACTACTCGAGGTAAAACGAAACGTTTACTTTGTTGGTGATATTTCTGTTTTGCAGTTCGATGAAGATAACTAGACAGATGTCCCATTTTGAATTGCACATAAGCGCTACTGTAGCTAACTAAGTTGATATGTCTGCCTAACAGATACCTTAGTTACCGTAGCCTGCCGGTACCTTACAGCACCGTCTTTATGTTGTACAGTACGGTACTACCGATGTGCTGATTTCAGAAGACTGACGTTAACATTGGTACATATCACAGTGTGGCTCGTTTTTGTTTTCTCCATTTCCAATAGAAAAACAGCAATAGACATGAGTAAAGATCTTCAAACCACAAAGTCTGGCAAGTACAACCAAGGCCTCATGTTAACATTAGGCTACTACGGTATAGCTACGTTAACTACGCTAACCGTGGATGTGCTTTGATATGTGAGGCACACACGTTTACTGTACAGAAGGCAAACAAATACTAAGCGAGCTCTGCTTTTCTGTCTCTATCCTTTCCATGTCCCCTTCTACATATTCTCTTCTGTCCCTTTATTTATTTTTATATTTTTTATATCACAGTGCAAATTACTAATAGTAGCAATGGCCAGGCGTCTCATATCCCCGGACTATGTCCACATGACAGTAGTGTGCCTGAAGAAAAATACAGAGGCCGGAGGGTTGGAGTCCTAGAAACAGATTCTGACTATGTCAAACTGGCTAAGCAAGGAGGCCATAAGGGTAATGCCACCCCATATAGGCTTAGCTCCAATGTAGGCTAAGATGATACGTTTTCATACAGTTTGTTTTACAAACATTTTTTTATTTCCAACAGGCCTGCTTTGGCATGAACAGGACATAATGTTTCCTAAACCAGTTTCATATAAACGCCCCAACTGGTTCTGCCCTGATACCGCAGCCGGTGATAATAAATTGAGGTACAACTGTACATCCATCCTTCATTCTACAGAATTTCTGATATATATATTATAGGATAACTAGCACAATTAACACAATCAGTTGAGATTGACATTATTTATTACAACTGTCAACTTCAATTACATGTTTTTTTTTTTGCCACCAGCCTTGAAGATGAAAAAAGTGCTGTGGCATTTCAAACTCTGGAACCCCCATTTGGGACTGAGGACAATCAATCTGTGGACCAGAGTGTTAACAATAATGGCAAAGAGAAGGTTATTTGCAAAATTGCAGTGCAGCACTTTTTCATATACCATGTAACCGTGGCTCTGGCATGGTTTAGTTATTTTAGAAAAATGCAGTTGTTTACCCTTTCCCCACAATTACCATATAATCTGTCAAATGTTAATCATCAGGACACCATTCCAAATTTCCAGATGGAGCAACCATCACCTTTCAACCACCTTGAAACAAGATACAGGAAGATGTAAGTGTGTTTGGTCACAAGATGGCGCTGTTGTTTTGTGTTAAGATGTTTGGTGGCCATACTCAGGTCATATTAAAACACTACTGTAATCACAACTCTAATTCATGTTCATGTAATTCAGCTGATCATGACGTACAATATAACTATCTAGACAGACCTATTGTCCTGTTATCATCTTATAGCCATGCTGAATATTTTGATTTTATGTTTGAAATTATTAAGAATAAAATGGTATTGGTAATATTTTTAGTGGTAATATTGATAAATATTAATAAAAAAATATATTTGTCATAACATTTTTATTTGTATATTTAGTTTCATGATATTAGAGTTGGGTTTAGTTGAACACATTGCAAGGGAGAAATGTGATATAGCAGCCAGTACACTATAAGATTTTAAATTTATTTTTGACAAACATCACAAAAACTACAATTATATTAATGTTTAAAGTTAATAATTTCGAAACTCTGGCTTGTAACCATAGGTAAATGTTCACCTAGATGTTTGTTTTGGCCAATATTCTGGCTGTTTACATCCCATAAAGTGTCAGTAACATCCCAGATTATAAGCATGACACTGTAAAACATTCAACATGAAAGTGAAAGTTATTGGTATTTCTTTCTCTAAAAATATTAATTGTTTTGTTATCAAAGAAGCTATATATATATATATCTATATATATATCTATATATATATATATATATACATACATATCTATATATATATATACATACACAGTACACACATACATACAAAGTGTATAGAGGGGGAGAGAGAAAGCGAGTAGTTATATTCTAAACTGCATTGCTCTCTTTATGGTTGCTTTGAATGTGTATGATTGAATTCCTATTAATTATTCGATTAGAGGCAGCGTGTGGAGAAGATGATATATCATTGCATATAACTCATGTTAGAGCCATCTGGCTTGGTTCCCAGATGGTGCCCAGTTTAAATGATGTCTTTTGTATTTTGTACAGGTCCTATAATAAGAAACCACCTCCTGTCAATATGTCAAAGCTACTCAGCTTTGGCTACATGGATGAGGATTGTACACCCCGTAGTGATGGATCAAGTAAATAGCACATTATTTCCATTGATTGATTTCCATATGATTTCCATAAATGTAGAAGCCATTTTACTGTATCTCTAATGCTAAATTGACCTAATATGAACAAAAATATAACACATTTGTTTTTGCTTCTGTTTGTATGCCCATAAACATTTTAAATATTTTCTATGCACAAAAAATATTAATCAAATGCTTGTTAGTGAGCACTTCACCTTTGCCAAGATAATCCATGACAGGTGTAGCATATATGATACACCACGATCATGATGCTGTAAACCGCATGATTATTGCACATTGAGTTAGTCACAATAAAATACCACTTTAAAATGTGCAGTTTTATCACGAAATACAATGCAACAGATGTCATAGGTTTTGAGAGAGCATCCAATTGGCATGCTGGCTGCAGGATTGTCCAACAGAATATATATATTTTTTGTAACGGCACATTTGAGTGGCCTTTTTATTGTGTCAACCAATCTAGCCACTCACCTATGTTACACCCCCACTTTATAATAACGGCTTATGTTTAGAGATAAGTGTTGTGAAAATGTATATACCATAGACTGGATGGATCACTAATGAAGTGTGTTTGTGTCTCTGACTGTGATGTCAACATGTGTCTGTCTCATCAGAAAAGTAGAAGACAGCAGGACAAGTGAGCACTAATTTAAGGACTAACAACACAAGGTGTAAAGTTTATGAATGCATTAGTGATTTCTTCCATGTGTGCTTTTTCATATTACATAAATGCAACCAAGTTGACAATTTTTTGTTTTGCCAGGCCTAAGTGCTTTTTTATTTTATTGATATATCAACTAATGTTATTAAAGTTGTATTGTTTTGTACTTGTTTGACCAAAACTGTTTGTTTGGAATAAAAGTAGTTTATTGTTTGGAAAATAAAAAATTCAGAACCTAATTAATTTACTTATTTGGATGTCCCGTAAAGTTAGTATTTGTATTCACTCCAGAACTTTATAAACTAACATTTTATAATAAAACGTATGGATTTGTAAAATATCAATATATAGCAATACATTTCTAGTGATTGATCTTAAGCAAATACAGTAAATACTTAATTTAGACATTGTAGTAGCTTACTCAACATTGGAGACTTCACAATAAAAAAATATATAGTATTATATTTGTTTCATCCTGTTGATATGGTTTCTTAACTGGTTTACATTTTAAAAGTAGGTCCTATACTGAAATGTGGCTTTTGAGGTGAGCTAACCATTGGTGGTACTGTTTTTGTTTGTCTGAGCCAGTAAATGTTTGTCCAGAAGATGAGAACAGATAGATACAGTAATACTCCTCTCTCTACAGCCAATCACCCTGGAGATAAGGTCAGGAGTCATTGCTATATCTACTCTGTAGGCAGGAATTATGTTTAGTCTCACTATTTTTTAAAGTTGTTTCAGCAGAGGATATCCTATAGTCATGTCTCCAATTCTACTAAACAGCATGGGGAATGATCACAATAAGTATATTGAGTAAGTATTTTGGCACTTTAATGTTAGCAATTACATTTTCGTGCTCTCAAAGATGTTATATTACAAATTTACCACCACATGTGTTTTGTAATGTACATTATCTACTAATACATAGTCTTCACATAAGTGTTCTCCAGATTTATAGACAAAATTAAATCCTTTTTCGCAGGCAACATGTACAGGTTAAAAATCCTTACTTGGATACCATGGAAGAAGACATTCTGTACCACTTTAGCTTAAGCACCAGGACTCATAACCTTCCAGAGATGTTTGGAGATATTAAGGTTTGTGAAAGAGGCTGAAAATCAAGAGATTTGGTATGAATCTCTGAAAGGAACAAAATAACAATATGGCACTGTCTTGTAGTTTGTGTGTGTTGGTGGAAGTGCAAATCGGATGAAGGCATTTGCCCAGTTCATCCACCAGGAGTTAAATCTTCCTGAAAACAGAGAGCAGATGAAGGATATCTGTGAAGGTACTGACCGCTACAGTATGTACAAAGTGGGACCGGTCCTATCTGTCAG
Organism: Typhlichthys eigenmanni; assembly: GCA_027564635.1. Classification (NCBI taxonomy): domain Eukaryota; kingdom Metazoa; phylum Chordata; class Actinopteri; order Percopsiformes; family Amblyopsidae; genus Typhlichthys; species Typhlichthys eigenmanni. The sequence goes on along the minus strand of JAODUK010016069.1, from coordinate 19,437 downwards.
CGTAAGTAGCCTATGTCAGAATTCTATGTTAGACCTGTCTTGTAATTATTTAACTGCGAAACATGTTTTCAGTTGGTTATCCATTTATACACTTGTACTTGTTCAGCATGGCATGGGTGTCCCTTCTATCTCCATTATGTTGAATGAGCTCATAAAGCTTCTCCACCATGCCCATTGCCGCGACGTGGTTCTCTTTCGCCTTGGCACATCTGGTGGAGTCGGTAAGACACATGCAAAATATAACAACAAAAAACCTATTGTTTGCAACATTCATACTAGTTAAGTTGAGTCTGTGCAGTCCTCTACAACTCTGTCTCGGTAAGACAACGTTTAGGTGAAACATACCCTTGATTGCTACAGGTCTGGCCCCAGGGACAGTGGTGATCACAGATAAGGCGGTAGACTACTCCTTCCAGCCTCAGTTTGAGCAGGTGGTTCTGGGTAAAGTTATCACCCGGAGCACTGAGCTGGACGAGGGAGTGTCCAATGAGCTTCTGCAGTGTTCAACTGAGATTAAAGACATGCCAACAGTGATTGGGAACACGCTGTGCACCCATGACTTCTATGAAGGTAATGAACACATCTTAAAAGACTCTCGTTAACTCAGGATTCACAACGAATGTTTATCCTATTAATCAGTAATCCCCCTGGCTCTTCCGGAGTATGGGCCATATGTATCGGTGAATTGTCTGACAAAGGATGTGACGTTTCTGCAGGACAAGGCAGACTTGACGGCGCTCTCTGCTCCTTCTCTCAGGAGGATAAACTAGAGTACCTGAGGAAAGCCTACGAGGCCGGCGTGCGGAACATCGAAATGGAGTCCACTGTTTTTGCTGCTATGTGCCGTGTCTGTGGTCTCAAAGGTATTATGTTCACATTATAAAAGCCCCCACCCCCAAACCAGTGGGTCTAATAGTTTTACGTCAACCCGAAACATCCAAAAAAGATGTATTTGTTGATGGGTGTCATGCAATTAATAAAATTAATAATAATAATAATAATAAATACTGTATATACTATAGTATAACATAACATAATTATGTGCAGTATAAACTAAGCTATTATAATAAGCATTAACCATCGATTGACATTTTATTAAAGATAGTTAAACAAGATTAGAAGATTGTAATCATTATTAATAATAATATAGAAATAACAAATCCCCTCCAAAAAGCTTCTCGCTTGCAGCTGTGTCAGCCTCAGCCAAATGGCTGACATGAGCAGGAGAGCCTCAGTGATGGAGGATGACAATATCTCATCTGGGCCAAAACTAGCGATTAACAATGGCTTGTTGTCACATAAGCGGGGTGTGTTTTCTTCCCTCCCAGCTGCTGTGATCTGTGTGACTCTGTTGAACCGCTTCGAAGGTGACCAGATAAGCACACCTCATGACGTCCTGCTGGAGTACCAGCAGAGACCTCAGGCACTGGTCTCTCACTTCATCAAGAAACGCCTAGGAAACCATGTCTGAGAACACTGACTCCCTGACCCTCAAGCCCCGTCACTGCCCTACGCCTTCATTAAGTGTTCATGTATAGAGTCACATGAGGTGTGTGTGCGTGTGTGTGTGCGTGTGTGCGTGTGTGGGTGTGTGCGCGCACACTTATAGACTTGGCCTGTTGATACTGTTTGTGCATAAACCAGGTATTTAAATGGTTACTGGAAAACCATATTAAGATTTCTTAAACGAATCCTCAATCTAAGTTACTTGTATGAATTGTATGTGTTTACATATTTATCACTTTCTGTAATATATCATGTATAGTATTGTGATTTTGTTATGTAATAAAAAGTGTTCTCTACAGAAATGCGTATTTCAGAATTCTATTTAAACTTGTCCACACAATTGTCATGAGTGTCACACATTTGCCTGCTATTTAATATAAAACAATGACCTTTAAAATGTTCACACCTGACACAATCAGCGATGTTGGCCATATCTGTAGTACTACAGTAAACAGTACTGTGTATATGTACATACACACACATATACAAAAATGTAAACATCCCTTGGAAAGCGGGAATATACTAAGAAATTCACAGAGTAAAATGTTATTTGTGAGACAAATACACAATCAAGTGCAGGCATTGATTTTCTACTCTGATATTGTATGGTATTTCTCAAGGCAGAGGGGGAAAGAACAGAATGCAATCATTGATTTGTTTACGCTCAAACTATTCCCATTGTGTGAAAATATACAGTAACTGTCCAACTCGTAATGTGATGTTTATACATTCAAATACATGTCTATGAGTACATTTAAAAAGACCTGAATCAAGACTTAAAAATGACAGACTCAGTGTCACGGCGAGGCGGTTTGTGGGGTTTCATCGAAGAAATGACCTCTCTGGCGTACTGCGTATGGTGCAGACCTGCTTCTCGAAGTGCCTGTTCCACACGCACCCTTGGGTCAGAAACAATCTACAAAATGACAGAATGGTCCAGACAGTGATTAATACCATTATGGTCCCTGAACACGTGAAACAAGCATAGCATTATTTGCTTAATTTTAACGTCTGATTACATGTTGTTTATCCATTATCCAGTTCAGTTCAGGTTTATTACTATTCCACCATAAGTTATGTAATCATGGCCATGCCACCATGGTGATATAACTTCCTAGACACTGTTTATTGTGCACAGCCTTTACACAGGCTGTGTAAAGGTCTGTAAAATGATGAAAGTTTAGCTAAGTCAACATTGTTGGTTGATCAGCCAGGACACGTCAGCCCGTGTCAGATCATGTCAGACAAAACTGGTTATGCTGGATAACTACAACAAAAAATAACAGGGCGAGAAAAGCCAAGTAGTCGTACCAATAAAGATAGATATTTTTAGCTATTTTCTTGTTATGTATTTGGTCATATTTGTCTACCACTGCTATCCTTTCAAGAGGCCTTTGTCCTCTTACCTCAACCTCAGTGTAATTTGAAGTGCTTTGCATTGATAAATATAGCGTGATCAAGCACATTGTGCCCATGTGTGGCTGCCCCATGTGGACAAAGAGTGCAGTCACATGCTGTAATGAATTAACTGATCAATGTGCCACAACCTTTGCTCTTGTCAATGCACATTTGACAATGCTGGACCACATCAGTACGACGCGTTCCCTACAGTTTCATCCCAAGGTCAGCGTTGTCAGTAGAATCGACTGCCTCACCTGTGTGTCTGTGTATGTGTTAATGTTGTACAGAGGCCTTTGTAGAACAAACTCCTCCTCATTCTTTTGCCGACCCCGCCATGCTTCTGTACATCCCATCATCCTCGCAGGGTCTGCCTCTGCCACTACTGCAACCTGACAGAAAAAAGGAAAAGAAGAAAGAGGTCGTCATGACACGTAATGATATTATCGTTGTTGCCAGAAGGTGGCGGTAATGCCTGCGGTGCAGTCAGATACTAGTCTGAACTGTCCCTGGTGGCTCCTTTGCGCTGTCAGAGCCAGTCGTTGCAGCTGATGATAGGGTTGAGGGCAGATAATGACTGACCTGATTTCTGAGAGCCTCCAGACAATTCTGTCTGTCTTCCTCATCTCTCCGGCGCTCCTGCTGCCGTGCTTCTTTTTCCTCATTGCGCCTCCGCAGTGTCTCCTCGCGGAACTGCACCCTGAGGGCACGGAGCATGGAGGTGTCTAAGACAAAGCCCATGTGTTCCTCTGTCTCATAAACCGTCTTATCTTTTCATGAACGCCGTTCGGCCTGCTCTCTAAACCCAAGGTGATTTTTAAAGTTTCATATTGTTATGATGTTGAGCATACCATTTAATTTATAATCACACTGTCGATGCAAGAATCAATTGGTACATAAAGCCAACGGTTATTATGGATTCATAAAACAGCTAAATGTAATCATCAGCATTCAGCAATGTTTTTGTGACTTTTAATTACAAGTCTTCCGACAAAAGATTGATGAACCACTGCATTAGGCTTGAGTGAGAACTGCAGTTCCCATGGTGCATTCACCTCTCCTTATCGCGCTCAGCCTGTTCTGCCAGTAAGCTCCTCAGCTGACGGAGTCTGTCCTGATCTCTCTTCTCACGTTCGTCCTGCGTTCTCTGTTTCTTGAAATAAAACTGCCTCACCTGTGGCAATGCAGCAATTGATGAGGAATAGCAAATAGCTACTGACAACACCAACAACACCAATAACAGCACGCTCTAGATGGACTCCTACACATCTTCATGTCCTATTGATTGTGACAGTGCAGAAATCAGATAGGGGTAAAGAGAGAGAATGAGATGATTTTTCATTCTCTGGCAGACTATTGTGCTAGATTATATGGAATCCAATGCAGTCTAAATGCTCTCATTAATCAGATTGTCTAAGGATGCTCAAGTTCTCCTGGCATTCCCCCAAGGAGCGAGTTAATTAAATCGGCTCCACACACACACACATGCATACACAAGCACAGTTTTGTTTTGTCATACCTTTGAGGATGTTAACAAATTGAATTAATCAAAACACTCAAGCGCTGTACACTTGGTGAGCAAAGTAGCTTGTTACAACTTACAACTTACATACGCACTGAAGTATTGTAATTGATCTTTCTTTCTTTAAAGGGACACACCTCGATTTCCGCACCACCTCACTGTTTATGTTTTGAAAGTGGTAGGAGGGTATGGGGACGGGTAGAAAAGGACCACACGTGCTGAGAACGATTGTGTGTGGAAGATCTTTAGTAATAACCAACGTCCATGTGCGTTTGGCAGAGAACTACCTCCTCAAACTGTTTCTGTCTGCTCACCAACGTTGTTTGCGAGCGTTCGACTTTGTTTGCCCATTTCAACGCACCTTAGACCTGATTTTGGACAAGATGTGTGTTTGTGTGTGTGTGTCTTTACTTTCTCCTTCTGATGAGACCTGACGGCTGCTTCCTTGACTTTCTCCTTCTTCATCCTCTCCTCATCTTCCTCCTGTCTTCTGGCTGCTATGGTTGCCTCCAGCCTCGCCACCTCCTCCTGCCTGGCACGCCACTGCTGGAGCTGTACATACACGCATAATAGATATGCACATATTATACACACACATTCGTTTAAACAGAGAGGGGGGAAATCAGCTGTGTTAAACAAACAACAAAGGGTTAAACAACAACAGGTGAGACCGTGCTGAGTGCCGGTGCCGTTGGGTCAAAATACGGTGTGAATTCTGGAGAAGGTGTCAAAATGGCTTCTCACACTCCACTTGTGTCAGAACGCCTCAGGACAGGACACCGCTGTGGATGTCGCCACAAGCAGAGACCACTCCCTGGGATGCTGCCCTAAAACAAACAGTTACTAGCTTTTACAGCCTAAATACTGATACTTTCTCTTAAGTGTCGTAAGTAAGTGGTTAGCTCATGCATTATGCAGGAAACATGAGAAAGAAATATAGGCTCTTACTGATGTCCTTGTCCACCTGTATATAGTTAACATATGCTGACTATTGAGATTTCTAAACTAAGTGTAATTTTACTGTATTTAAGTGGTTCTTATTTAAAATGCTTCCTTATGTGAGCTGATTTCTTAGCCTCTAGAGGTGTTGCCTTCCTTACATCTATCAGTGGAGGGCTTAGAATCCCCCCATAGGAAGGTGCCATGTGTTAACATAGCCCAACACACATTAGCACCAGTTATACTTGATGGCTGCCTTACAGGAACCAACAGATGGCTTTTGTTTGAGGGAGGGTTTCATGGATGACAAGCCTGTAACCCGGTGCTCTTTTCAAATATTTACAAGCGTTAATATAACTAATGTAGCTTTTCAAACGTTCACATAACTCACTGTATATCTGTAGTCTCATTACACCAGGAAAAAGTTGGTATACAGTAAATGTTAAAATGTATTTACATCATTGCTTAGTCTTCCGTATTTTGGCATGTTGGCACTGTTGGAACTCAAAATGCCAGCATCAAAGTAGAATTATATTGTATTTTAAGGTGGGTTTTAAGGTAGGTTGTAGTCATTGGGCATAGACACTTTCACATAAATAATACAATTTGTTAAGTGTAGCTGTGTTTGTGGATATGTCAAGCTGAACTGTAAATGGAATGTAAACTGAATAAGTGCAGTGCCATATTATGTCCCGTATTATTTCAATAAGCAATAAATGGCAACACAACACAAATTTGTTATAGAAAGCAACAGCTCTGGGTTTGTTAAACCCCTGGATAACTAGCACACATAATTGTACAATCAATAAAGCACTGCCTTGACCTAAATAAAATACCATAGCTCCAGGTTTGATGCCAGGGACCTTAAGAGATGTGATACACTTGTGTGGACGGACGGCATACAATATATTATTGAACAATCTCATGTAAGTGCCAGCAGGGCAGTTTGTGTATTATGGATTCACTCCATATCCATTTATTGTCTCTCACTAGTTGTACACACAACCTAAAAACTACAGAAAATGTAATATATGAAGCGCTCAGTCACAGCAGTTTACCAAATTATTAGAAGAAACAACAATTTCAGAGAATAGCAACAACAACATCTCTATTTTATGGCAGACTATGCCAGTTACTGTTTACTACTCATAACATTTCTATTAAAATATAAATGAAGAATAAATCACTTTTTAGGCCTGCTTTCATGTGAGTTTGTAATTTGTATTATTACTATTTTATCTGTTTATTTTTGTTTTGTTTTACCTGTTTTACTTATTTTAGTTTTACTTGTATTTTTGTCTGTTCATCATTTGCTCTTATACATTTGACTTTGCTTTCAATTACTGATTATTCTGATTGGTTGTGTCTGTCAATAGCACTGCTCCTATTACCAAAGTGTATTATTATTATTATTATTATTATTATTATTTGTAGTAGTAGTAGCAGGAGTAGTAGTAGTTTTCCATTAGGGGACAGGGGAAAAGGTTTCAGTAGATGTCTCACCTGAATAAATATTAAGATGTCCCACACAAACATTAGCCATACATACTTACCTTGACCTAGTGTCATAACATGCATTTGAGGCTGTATCTGGGCCACTTGGACACCTGACCTGACAACACAGTATGCAATTTACCGCTTGTTGCAAGGGACCATAGCTGATCTCACTTAAAACATACAGTATATATGACATACTGTATATATTACCAATATAAGTGTTGGCGAGGATACATTGGCATGGATCCCTCAGCAGGGCAAATAACACAGAGGTAATTACTGCTTCAGAGACTCGTCAGCTGAAGCACCGTGGGTCACTTATACAGTTATACACATTTCCACCTAGCAGGAGCTCAGGCCTGTTCATCAATGGGCCGCACACTCCAGGTTCAGTATGCAGCATCCACACAGTACAACGTACCCCCACTAACTCACAGTGCCAGGAAATGCTTTCACATTGGGACCATTGAGCCAGCAGGTGGATCAGCTGGCAATCTGGCAGGCAGGGCCTCCAGACAGAACTCCAGTTGATAATAAACAGCCTCTTGTAAAAATGCCTATTCCTTTTCTCTCCTGATTTCTAGCTTCTGTCCTAGGGTAGCGCTAGCTAGCCCACCCACTGCCCACCCGAGTGCAATTCTACAACACATTCTGCCTCTATGCCTTCATTTGCTCATGCGGAACACAATAGCTTATCGAAAATTGTCTGAAGAGAGTAAGACATCGGTGCAATGCAAGCTGAGAACAAGGAATGAGGGTCTGAGGTTCAAGGCAACCACGGAAATGTATTCAAAAGACATAGAAATAAACAATGTTATAATGAGTGATCTCCTCAGTTTACATGCTGTCAAATGAAAAGCTGCAAACCAGCCAATAAAAGAAAACCCTTAAATATCTTCAATGTTTGACCTGTCATCATAACCATGAGCGGGTAAATCCCTGCTTGTGTAATATGTATACGACCTTCACCACATCTGGAACAATGGATCATCTATGCTATTCATGTCCAGATGGACAGACCCAGCCATGGCCACAGCCATCTGTGCATGCCCGAGGTGAGGCCAACATAGGGGATTTATAGGCAAGAGCACACGTCTTACGTTATACTGTACACTATACCTTCTTACTGCAGATGTTTCAGAAGACATCTCAGTGAGATGGCAGCTTACACCCTAGTTCATATGAGCCCAGAAACAGAACCTCCATATGTCCACATATGCTCCCGCCTGACTAATGAAACCAAAAGGATGACCTTTGGATTGATGTCACTTCCATAATAACATTATACGTATAAATTATTACAGGCTATATCTAGTCAAAAATTATATTTGTTAATTTATAGGTCACTTTGAAATGACACATTAAAGATGCACAGTATACAGGTAATTTTTGTTTGTTTGTTATATGTTAATGTTAAATTGCTATTGGAATTGGTATTCCCAAAACACTGTTGGAAATAACATCGTGACATGAGACCAAGGATTCATGATATGACCGTTGACACTTCCCACCGGTGTGGGTACATGTACACTGGTGTCTGGGTACATGTAGACTGGTGAGTGGGTACATGTACACTGGTCTGTGGGTACATGTACACTGGTGAGTGGGTACATGTAGAATGGTGTGTGGGTACATGTACACTGGTGTGTGGGTACATGTAAACTGGTGAGTGGGTACATATACACTGGTGTGTGGTGTGTACATGTAGACTGGCGGGAGGTAACAGGAAGTGATGTTATCTGCCTCTCTGTCATTGACAAAGTTACAACTGAAGTGATCAATGCAACTTGTTGGAATGAAAAAGACAGAATCTGCTGAAATTAAACATAGAAAATAATTTGACAGCTATTGTAGTTATGCCACCAACAAATCCTATGCAGCGTTAAGTGAGTTGCATAATTTGAGAATTGACAAGTATGGTGACACAAATCATTCATTATGTGGAACGTATGATGCCACTTTGAAATTAAAATATCGCAGAGTGAAAACCATTGAGGAACGCTCTTTCAACACACACAGAAAACAAAGCGGAGCAGAGAGAGCTGATGTTCGGAGGGGTTAAATGTATCACAGGGGCTTCAGCGATGAGGCATCATCTGTGGAGATGAAGCATTAGCAGTAACAGATGGAATGGAAGGAGAATTCATTTTGTCCTCCTGATGTGTTTCTGTGCTTGGTTGATAAAAATGCTGCAAGGACACATTGAATAAACGCAGGCTTCCATCTGGGCACACAAATATGGCCTCACATGCACTCTTACATATTTGTTATGTACTGTATTTTGTTTCCTCAATGTTTTAAATAATTTAAGTAATTTAGGAATTTAATCATGATTTTCATTTCATACAAGATTTACTGGTTTTCCGACCACACTACTCAAATCTGATGTCATAACACAAGAGGCATCTTAAATATCACTCAAATATCAAGATGGAACTCTCGGAAACGCTGGATTAATTAGGCTTGACCTTAAAAACCTTTCCTGGCATACAATCCCCCCATCCTCCATATTTGCTTTAATGGGGACTTGTTTTTTATTCCCCAAACATAATAATATCCCAGCAAATAGAAATGGTCATATTTGCATTGTGTTTGCAGTATAAAATATGTCCTGTAATGTTAAACCAATGTGCTTGTTTGAGAAACCTTTTCTGTAAATCAATAACATAGGCTCTGGCTGTGCTGTGCAGTGTTAGTAATACAGATAGATAACATCATGTCAAGCGTCCCCCATGTATCTAATCACATATTGATATGGAGAGTGACAACAACATTGTTCAGGGACATAACATTAACTTGCTTGTACATAAACACACTTTGACTTGTACTGCGAGAGGGGATATACCGTATTTTTAATGTGAACAAATTGTCTGATGTGCAAACGCAAGCGCAGACCCCCTAAGATACAGACAGCTACACTGTGTAAGCAAGACAAGGCTTTCCGTAATAGCCTGTTTGCATTCACAGTCCATCCCGAGCGGCACCTTATGTATGCGATGCTGGCAGGCAATATGGCGTAATATGCAGCTGCATCAGCAGATATAGAGCGGCGGCAGGCAGAAGGGTACCATATGCCTGGCCCTCCATCTCCCTCTAAGAACAAACAACACTCCCTTTAGGCCTCTGAGAGAAGCGCAAGGGGAGCTACACATCCCGGATATAGATGACGAGTGTATCAATTAAAGAACAAGGGTGGACAGAGCGCTGCAAAGATTACAAGTCGTCTGTGTCCAAAAAGATAACAGTGTGATATTAGAGGCCCCATATCAGTCCACTTCTTAACTGTAATTCTGAACATACTTTTGCTCCCTTTGAGCTGAACATTGCACTTTGTTTCAACATGCCCCAACTTTATTGGCTATCTGACAGGAAGTGGGAAGATAGGGCAGACTCAGAGATGATTGTTTACAAATCAGACGAGGTCACACTTTGGGCCAAATCAAACTTGTTTTACATTATCATTTCAAAAAGGAATGTTGGCTGAATGATTCCAGCGCTTTCAGGTGTCCTTCTGAACGCACAACTAGGTAAAAAAATGAATTTGACAATATAGGGGATAATTCAGAAATACTGGAGTTAACCAACTGTGGATGGTAAACTTTGCAGTGTTGTCAGAAATGCCAAGACAATATAAGCACTGTACTATATCTCTATATCTCCTCACAGCTCACAGATTCTGAGCTAGTCGTGTAGCCTGTGGCAGCTATTGATACAAGTATGCACTGGAAAGGTGTAGTACAGCAGTCTCCGTTGCTTGCTACATGAATCCTACAGATACTGCGGTTAATTTGACAGACGGCACTAACCTTGTCTCGGAGGCGAGAACAGATGTCCTGCTGGTGCTGCCGGTCTCTGTGGAGCTCCAGCTCTTCTTGATAAGCCTGGCTGGCCTCCTCCATGGTGACCAGGGCTCTGGCTAACAGCTCTGCCCGGTCACGCTGCCAGCTGAGGGCCGCCGCCCTGAGCTGGGCCTGGGTGAAATGCTGCCAGTCGCAGAAACTCTCGTGCTCTATCTGAAAGATTGCATGATTGATGGAGAGGTCACTGTCTGCAAGGCGTGAAGCTCTTACTGAGATTCTCTCCACCAAGATAATACCACTTTGGTTATTCTAATACCGGAAATTACTATTATAGTTACTATTATTACAATAACCCAACAAGTACACCATACTATGTTTTGCAAACTCCATAAAGAGCATTAGTGAGAGGAGAGAAGAGGTCCATACTGGGTCTCACACTAAAAACCAGAAATGCTTTTGTAGTCTTGGTTCTGGTAACAAATTGAGGAGTGTATACCTTTAAGAAACAGATACACAGATATGTTGGTGTGAAAGGAACAACTTCATTGTGTGTGTGTGTGAAGTGAAGGCTGCCTCTAGCTGTTAATCGGCATGTCGGCGCTCACACAGACGCAGCATCACTTGACTGCCTTATTGGAACGGAGGGAATGATGTTCATCTATGGGCTAATAGCGGCTAACTGACGCTGGGAAGGCATTAGACGGCTGGCTGGCTTTATTGAAACTGACTGAGCTGACAGACCTGCCGGGGGAACAGAAGTGCCAGAGGTAGTCAAGCAAATCTTGTTTATTAACGCACAACTTTACAACTTGACTTGAGGGAGAGGCCTCCTTTGTTCTTTGTGTACTCCTTCACCTTCCCCAGTTTATTTTAAAGCAAGGACAAATGTGTGTGTGTCTGCGTGTGTGTTTACATGTGTGCCCTACAATATGTATATTCTACGTTACAGTTCATGACCGTCAGCACTATATATTCAGTGTTAGAATCCACCACCACAATGTGTGCATGCCACTCCCACAGATTCCACTGACACTGTTAGTTCAGCTGCTGTAGCCACGCTCCCCCGGCAATTGTGCTCTCTGAGAAAATGACCATACATGTCCATACAAGGGGCCAAGTTTAGCCTAGGTAGAAACATGAATAGCCATTATGAGGTGGAATCTATTAGGAAAAATCCAGTGTTATAGTCAGGTGGCTTTTTACAGCTTTTTAAGATGAGCTCATCTCTGGAACATAAGGCAACATTTTGTCCCGACCAGCAGGGGGCATACTATACTCTCAAAGAACACAACTGCCAGTGGCAATTTGAAATTGGTTCAATTGAGAAATCTTCAGTGTTTTGTGTTTAACACTGATGTGCAAATGCAGTGTGCCTGGAAGTCATGATATGACATGGTGTAAAACAATCTGCTTTAGAAGTATGAAGGACAAAATGAGGTCATTATTCAGCATGTTAGCAGCTTACTGTCTTTTTCACACTTTGTTCTAATATGTATTCGAGAGAATATCTGAAAATCTATTTTATTAAGAAGATGACTAAACATCTATATCTCCTTTATATACGTTTTTAAAAAACTGTTAACACGGCTGTGCCTTTGAAATGTTAGCATGGATTTATACTCAGTACAATCAAAGCAGCATTTTCTGTATATAAATAATTGGGGAAAAGTTGCCATTTGGCAATGCTGTCAATGTAAATGTTGTCAATAAAAATGGACAGCCCTATATCATATAGCTGGAAAAAAATTACACAGCAATATGTCTTCCCCTGATACCGAGCAGTGCGAAAAATCTCCTCTGACTCTCGCTCAGATGGGAATATGAGCTAGAGTGACAGCTGCAGCAAAAATGGTTCTATTATCTGAAAATGATTGAATGCAGATGGAATTAGATAGTTGAGCGAGAAAAACTTCCTTTAGCTTCACACAATAACATCCTCGGGTGCTCTGATTAAAACCCCTACCAAACAGAAGAATAGCTCAAGACTTACAGATTCCATATGTTTAATCCGTAGTGAATACAATCCTCATTTTGCAAGGGGACCTATGAATCTGTAAAGACAAATGGGTTGTTTCCTCCATAAGGGACATGTTGTTCTACTTCCGAATTAACGAAGTTGGGAGCATGCATAATTGCATTATTAACAGGATGTTCTGCGACATTTGAAACATTCTGATTCAGGATAATTGCATTATAGTGTCGCGTCGTGTCACATTATCGACATGCCTTACTACTACTACTACTAATAATAATAATAATCATACCTCATACCTTGTCAGAAAGATGCCTTGGAACTCAAACATAATCTAGGATCATACAAATAATGTATGCCAAAAAGAACGAGGCAATTATTACTCTTTCTGCTCGTTTCAAAATAACGTTACAGCAATATAATCCGCAATTCAGCCTGATTGTGCTCAGCAGCTGAGCGAACCTAATTGTGACTAAAAGCTGAATTAGGTGGTGTCAGCACTCCACTGACACTGGCTGTGTTAACTGTGATAATATGGAGGGAGCTGCGAGGGACCCACCTCCATCCTTTCCCCTGCATGTTCTCTAACCACAGCCTTATGTGGAGCACCCAGGCTGGAGAACATACAGTACACGAAGAGGACACCCTTCCTTGGTGCAGGGCAGCACACAGGGGTGGGGTGGGAGGGGAAGGGAGGGGGGAGGGGGGCGAGACACGAGAGATGCGAGCAACCTGGCCTGGTCTGGCGGTTGTCATGGCGATGCTAGGCAGTGGCGCGAGGGTGACATGGCACATCCTGCAGTCTGCCAAGCAGATCATTGTCTGTCTGTCTGTCTGTCTGTCTCAGTGCTCTGTCCCTGCAGAGCTACACTGACCACACCTGGGTCTGTAAGTGTGTGTGTGTGTGTGTGTGTGTGTGTGTGTGACGTGCATACAACGCATGCACACATCCAGTATAGTATGTATGTGTGTGTGTGTGTGTTGGTGCCTCAGGGGAATCTGCACACATACGGGGGGTGGGGGGGGGGGCACTGGTTATTTTTGAAGCCACTTGTCGGTGAGGGGAGTACAGAAAAGCACCGGCCACTTAATGTCCACTTACAGGACACGCACTGCAGCGGTGTCTGTCCAGCACAGCGGCGTATGTGTCACACTGGCGGTGCAGTGCAACACGTGCGGCTTTCCTTACCCTCAAGCTCTCTGGCGGACGCGGTGACGTGCACTGAAACAACCACTCACCAGCTCCTTCCTAGTTCGCCGTGGGAAGAGTCTCTGCAGCATGTCCATGCACAACGCCCTGCGGTTGGGCGTGTCACGGGGGTACCCGCCGACCGTCTGCTGGAAGAGGAGGTGGTCGTCCGTGCACCAACCGTGCCGCCTGTGACAAACCTCATGTAAACATCTGTTCATTACCATGTTATCTCTTTTTTATTTATCACACATAGCGTGTGCACTCACCCGGTGATGAAATGCACATTATTCAGATTGATATAAAGGTATGAGTAAACTATATAAAGCACTGATACGATCAGCCGTCGTGCGTATGTGACCTGACTGTATTAACAGCTTGCCTCCCTTGGGAGCCAAATATCTGTGCTGCCATGCTTCTGACATTATGCTGACTCTTCCAATCTTTCACCTCGATCTGCCCTCCTTTCTCCTGGAGAAAATGTGTTGTTGAGGCTGCGTGCCTTTTAGCAGACGCTTGTGACGGCACGGTGACTGTCACGTTGGGCTAATTCCACATACGGCAAGATGGAGGACTGTGTGACTGCATGTGTGTTGTCGGGCGTACTCATCTATTCCTTGCAGGTGGTCTCGGAGACCCTGCAGCCTCCTCTGGTACCTTTCCGACAGGGATTGGAAAGCCTGGATCAGGGACTCTTTGAGGTGTGGGTAAGGACAGTCACAATGTAACACCTCAGGTGGAAGTGGAGGCCCTATGTCTGCCAGATTGCCAGGCATGCTAGTAGAATAGTCCTGCGTGTGTTAACACAGTTATCCTTGAGTTTGAGTGTAAAATGATTATATTTCTTGAGATTATCACACAGACTATTATCATACAGACAAATGTTTCATGGGACAGGTAAGACATGCAATACATTGATACAATGACACAAGCTAAGTGGCTCTGATTACCTTTAAATCTAGAGCAGAAATCATCTCCTCTAAACACAAGCGCTCTGCATGAAGTTTCTCAATGATGTCCTGCTGCTGGTCCTTCACAGAGTTCACCTGACATTAAACGACCAATTGTAACATTATCAGGAATCTAAACAAACACACACATCATTGACTATTGAATCCTATCACATAGCAGCATAACACCATAACAGTTTTCGCAAAACAACTACAGCTCCTTGATATTAATGCTTTAATAAGTAGATGGAATATTAGCCCTTGTTTGGAAAGTATTTTAAATGAAATTCTGGGAGCTTAAGGAAAGGTAGGACTGTTGCTAGTACACAGAAGTCTGGACAGATCAACACAACCCCCACCACCCTCCCTGTGTAATGCTCTGTCTCCTCAAATCAATAGAAGTCCATGGTTAATCAGATGCTCCTGTTTTCTTAGTCACCAGGGTTCATGTATAATGCACAACCACAGGGATTGTGTAATAGCTAAGTAATCAGTAATCATACTTATGATTCCCGGGCATTCAATTGCAGATAAAAAGCTTATTAGAAATGACACTGCAGTTAAGCCACGTATTAAAGCTTGTATTTCGCCATGGTGTTTGATTAGGAAACATAAACATTAGAGGCAATGCCAGCGGAAGCTGCTTTATACATTTAAATTAAATATATTTAGTCATATTCTCATAGGCGTTATAATCTTAAAATAAATGTATGGATACGTACAGTATGTAATAAATACAGACATTATTATGATGTCATATTTTGGGCATATTTAACTTTTTGTTTCTGTATGGAAACTACAATAGCTATTGTCAAATACTCATTATAACATAATTTAATATAAATAACGACAATTAATTTAGTTAGCTAATTCGTTAGTGTTTTGAATGAGAATGAAAATAGAATTCAAAGCTCAGAGCTGTTCCGAGACCAACAGAGACCGTGGATTATATAGAGGGAAAATCTGAAATAGACAAAGACAATTTCACAAAGAAGAAAAACAAGGAAGGCAGATTGGGCTGTGTGCGTGTGTGCGTATGCGTGTGTGTGTGTGTGTGTGTGTGTGTGTGTGCGCGCGCGTGGTGGTGAAGGGTCCCTATTGTGAGAATGTGTTCAGGTGGGCAAGGAATGAGTGCACCAGCATGACAAGAATGAAAAAGGATTTGGAGTATAAAGGGTGGGGGCATTTGAGAAGAGTCACATGGGGGTGGGAGGACAAAATGGACGCCAAACAGTTCATCCCATACATAATGACATGCAGTCAAAGACGTCCCTCCTGCCTCCTCCTTAATCTTACCACTCATTTCCAGTGCATTGGAAACACAGCATCGAACACACTTTGGGACTAGCGATAGACAAACAACACATTTGTGAAGGGTGAATGCAACCCTGCAAGCTAGCTGAGACTTTTGTGTCGGCAAGAAGGAATGTCATTTATTTGAACCTAGGTCTAGTCATTTTACAGTAAGAGTGAGCAGCAAATACTTTACGGGTCTTGAAGGGATAAAGCAATGCCCAACAAAGAGTTAAAGACATACAGTTAGTAGGCTTCATGTGTTCCTGGAAAACTCCAATACGGAACAAATGTAAGCCTGTTTTGCATATGCTTATACAGTATGTATGATCTATGTACTTGCATATATGTGCATTGTGACATTGTGTGTGTGGTGTGATGAAGTTTCCCTGCTGGACAATAAAGTAGGCCTTACCTTACTTTACACATTTCCCAAAAAGGCTTAGAATGCTATTTAAAAGCTGTTGAGCTAGTCTGTTTACAAGAACATTAGCTTGTGCCACCTCCAATTAACGCTGGCGCCACCACAACACACATTGACGTGTCAGCGTTTGTCCTCATGTGGGTGTGTGCACGTCCCAGTCACCTGTTGCTGCACATGCTCCCAGTTTGGTGACTGTGGGAGTGCCTGATGGCGCCCATGCAGCCTTAGACGCAGGTCACCGCTGAGCTGAAGAACCGGCTCCACGGTGGCTTCCCTGAATGCCTCACGCTCTCTATCCAGGGTCAGCCCTGCTCACCGGTGCACATATGCAGCGACTTATGCGGGGACCATTGAACTATGCAGCCATGGAACAGATTAAGAGACCTCTGCATGTTTTTAAAAGTATAAATATACTGTAAATCTAAAAAATATAACAAATAAAACAATTATATACATATAAATGTAAATACATACAGTATATTTCATGTAAATAAAACACTTGAATGTATAAATAGTAAAACCGGACAAATTGCCGCAGTGGTCTCTTAGTTTTTCTCCACAACTTTATATAGTGTACAGTTGGGGTCTAGCCTACCATAATCTTGAATAGAGAAGATGCCAGTGTCGGCTGTGTTGCTTGGCATCAAGTGCCAGATAAAGCTGCACAGGTCATCTTCAGCCTTCTCCCTGGAGCATGGAGGAAGACAAAGTGCTGCAAATTGAAAACCACAGGGCCACATTCCTGTATTACCTGATGCACATAGCCATCCGCTGAGCATAAACATCCCAAGAGTAACCATAGAAACAATAGTTCCCATCTCCTGCGCGAGAAGCGCGAGGCCTAATGAATCACAGGGTGGTTTATTTGGCTATACAGGCATAGAACAGTGGGCAGTGGGCTCATTACTGAAGCCCACGCTTGTGTATGCCATTAACCTTGTGTGGCTGCGACACAGTCATTAGCAGGCATCAGGCTGAACCCGAGGGCTTGCTCTACCGCTCCCGCGTCGCTATACGCATGACACTTTCTCTGACAGCAGCCGCATGCCTCACACACACACACAGCGCCCAAGTGGAAAAGTAAGAAGTTTGCGTGACCCCGCAAACACGCTGACTCCTTCAACATTCCTCCTACAGAACCGGGTGTAATAATGAAAATGCTGTGACTGTTCTGCCACTGCGTGAGTCCAAAAGACCAAGTGCTACACGTCTCGCGCCTGTCTTTGGAAAAAGAGAACATACAGGGTGTGTCTAATGACTGGATTCATCTTTTCCATGTCAATTCCTCCCACCGATCTTTCGTTTTCATTTACAGCAGCTCATTTTCTCCCTGGTTTGTCTTTGTCCTTTGGATTCCCTCTCCACCCCTTTCTCTGCGCCGTGTTTTCATTACATCAGATTTTTTCTTTTTTCTGAATAGGACCTCAGTAGGGCGGCTGTGTGGTTTAATAGCAGATTCAGCGCGCTGTTTAGGATAATGGCAAGGAGTAATAGGGGGGCACTTACTCAGCCATTGCCAGACTGGTGTACTCTGTGCTCCACACCTGCCTTTGCTGTCGGAGCACAGAGCTCGCCCTGGTTGCCTTGGCTGCAAACAGAATCCTCTGCACCTAAAAAGACCGGGATTCAGCTGCAGCATTAAATGGCTCAACCTCCAAGCAAATACCTGTGGCGCATGTCCATGTGGCTTGATACACAGTGCCAACAATATCCTTAAGGGTTAATGAAGTGGATGTAAAATATTCTAAAGGTGAATTGGTTTAATGCTTTGACTACATCGAAGATCCTCGATTCAGTAGCGTGTAATTATGAGATGAGGCAGTATATCCTGATTAAGTAGATCATGTTCTTATCTTACAGTCAAGGGCAAATAGTTCCCTGCCTTTCAACTATGTGCCATGGAAATATTATGACAGGAATCACAAAATAAACAGTGGCTAATTGAAACAATAGCGTGGTGGAACGTGAATACATGAGGCATGCTAGTTGTGGTATAGGGAGGTATAAATCTTAACCTGCCGTACTGTTGTTTTATGATGGAAAAAGCAATGCAGAGCATCGTTGTCCTCTATCAGTGTTTTTTGCACAGGTCACTGGTTCAGATAATTGTACAACAGAAGTGTCATCAAAGTGGCAATTACATAGTGAAAATATCGCTTGCAGGATGATTCAGTGTTTCAATGGCCTTCTTTAACATTTTCTTTTGTATTGAATGGGTCATGGCGTTTTAGAAAAATCTCAGTCAATTGGGCAGGTATTTGTTATTGATGCATCTTGTCTATGACGTTAATAAATCAAGTAAACATTTAGCAGATGCCCATGTGAAAACCTTTTTATAAAAACCTTTTAATTATAAATGCATATAAAGCTATAACATTTCTTCACTATTGAGTGTTTTATTAAAGGTATAGTCACTATAGTCCCTAGAGACAAATATACAGAAACACCAAATTGGGCACAGATGACAGTTGAGCCAGGTAGCTTAATCAAGTGTCTGGAAATATCTTGAGTTTCTCCCGAAAACGCCAGCCGCTAGTCCATTCCTGGAGAGCCAATCTGATATCATTCCTCCGGCAACTCACGGCCATGTATTTACCCTCTATCTCCATTGGGAGATGCACAGAGAGCCTGCCTTTCAGCATGGTGGCTGTATACAGCCTGTCTTATCTGGTCTATGCAGAGAGGAGCATTGGAACAAGCCATGGGCAAAACTAATGAGATACTAAAAGGCTCCTGCTAGAGTTTACCAATTAAAACACCATAGATCTGACTGCCTAATCTCCATTGCCCCAGGGTTGACTTCTTACTCTGCACAGAGAGAGAGAGAGAGGCGGGAACCTATGGGCTTCAAACACTTTTATTGTGCAACCCAAGGCAACTAATGGAAAACTAATGAATATTCATAAAAACTGTCCATTATTTTTTTTATTATACTGATGATTTCCTG
>JAODUK010016058.1:0-27234 GCA_027564635.1 Typhlichthys eigenmanni | reverse complement strand
CTCTCTCTCTCTCTCTCTCTCTCTCTCTCTCTCTCTCTCTCTCTCTCTCTGTCCCTCTGTGTGAGTATGAGTGGCCTGTGCTCACCTGTCAGTCAAATGTCTCTCTTGGCTGTCATTACTGGCAAGGTCACGGTGACTCAGACTGAGGCAGGCAGAACGTTCACTGAGGCTTCCAGATTACGCTGCAGTGCCTCATCCTAACTGTTACTATAGGAACATGGGGCAATGCTGTATAGAGCGTGGGGATGCCACGCTTAAAACATTTTTTTTTTTTGGATAAGATCACAAGGAAATCATTTGTAGATTTTGTCGCGAGCACGTTCATTTATCAAAGCACTCAGTCTACCTTATAGAAGGGTGAGAACCAGACGGGCGTAAGTGACATTTTACGTGAAACGGAGATATCAAATTAAAGCTCTTGATGAGCGATTTCTACTGCCAAAAGGGCACAAGTGAATTCTTAATCAATTTCAAGTTATTTAATAAAAAGACACTGACCATTCTAAGCCAGTTGGTGCAAAATAAATGCCTTTTGGCATTGAGAAATTAATATTTGAGAACGCCTGTGGTAAGGCTTTTTTATGTTAACAATAGGTTGTTAGTTATTGAAAAGCTGTATGCTGCTTTGTTGACATTGTCATCACATGGGCCCATGCTTTTATACGAAATGGAATGAAACATTTGTGCCAAAAATATACGCTTTCAAAATATTATTTTGGCCGTCCTGTTAAAATGGAAAAATGTCACGTATGCCCCTCTGGTTCTCACCCCTATCTTATATCTCTATTGCTGTGAGGTTTAATTGACGGTGTACTTTCAATACAACTGCAGTAAACGTATATAGGCCAGCACACATTACACACCGGGCAGATGTACAGTAATGCGTACAAGCCAAAAGTCAAATGTGCCTACCTAAGCTGATGTGTCAATGAACAGAAGCACACACGCGGAGCGCAGTGTGCGCCCACACAGGCATATGTGAGCCCCCCCCCCCACACACCCCCGTCTGCTTCGAGATTAGGCCACGCTTGGAAGCAGTTGTATAAGCGCGGACGTTTACGTTACATGTGCAATATTACAGATGGACAGATGCGGGGCCAACGCACGCATCCGGGGAGAGCGAGTCGTCCCGCGCCCTGTGAACCCCTCTGTACAGATCTTGGGTCCGGACCTCAAGAAAACAGAGAGAGAGAGAGAGGAAGAGGGAGGGAGAGAGAGAGAGAGAGGAATAGAGAGTGAGGGAGCAGATGGGTCAGCCATCTGGTGAATGAGGAAAAACGAGTGAGATGAAAAGAAAAGGGCGAAACTCTGGAGAGAGGGAGATAAGGACGTGTTTGTTTGTGGGTGGGCTGGGTTGGGTTGCTGCCTGCTGTGTGTGTGTGCCCGTCAAGGCCGGTTCTAGCCCCCTCTGACAGGGTGGACAGGCAAAGTTGTTAGCTGGGCAACTCAACTCCATTCCCTTACAGGAATTTGTGGAATAATACTGTTGTGAATGAGCTTAGCTCCGCCCACTTTCCCAGAGTTCTTTGTGTTCAGTGTGTGTTGCAAATTAAGATACAAAAATAGTATTTTAACTTTAATGTTGGCTTTGTTAGTTCCTGTGTTTTGGGGTACAGTCATAGGGTACAGTAATATATTATTTATAGCAGGGTCAAAAGCTTGCATATCACTTGAATGTTAGCCTACCTGACAAACACAGGTCACTACTAAGTACAAATACATCTAATCAAACAATTAGCTAAGTATGACTTTCCCCCCTCACCACTTTATATATTGTGCAGCTTTTTAACCTTGGCAATTAATAGCAAACATTCAAATGACGCCTTCGTGGCTCTTTGTAAACCACCACCTACTATTTTGAATACTCTTCTGATGTTGGTGGATTTAGTTAAAGAAATAGATTAGGGCTTAAACGTTTCTCTGCCATTAAGAGGCTACTATTTTTAGATTGGCATCAGCATTGCATATGATTTTTCAAATAACATTTTAAAATGTAGACATTTTACTATTAAAGTATAGTCATGTAATGCATGTTTGACCTCAAAGCAAATTAGATCAAGCTGTGAACTTTAGTGCCCCCTAAAGCGGAGCTTGGACCCCAGGTTGGGAATCACTGATTTAGGACCACATTGATAGGACAACATAATCTGCCTTTTAATATCCTTGTTTAAAAATATTGATATCAGTACTTGCTCTTACCTGTTCCTCCTACATGTTGCATATAGCTAAATATTGTATAATTTAATTGAAGATGAACATTTACTTTACTATTACTATTTTAGTTATTATTGTTAAAGTGGCCATTCGGTTGAATATTCATAGAAATACTTACAGTATTTGGGCAAGGGCACTTCCCAAAAATGACGTATGACTTGCCAGGTGTATAGGTCAGATTTGACACTGACTCCAGAGAGTGTCCTTTCAATCAAACATAAATTAGCTATGTATTTATTTAACCAGACGCTGGGGGCGAGAGGGGCTGTGTAGTCAACCGCGCTGTCAACGCATCGGTGGTCGCACAACGTGCTATTTTGCATAAAGTTGCAAGTGGAAATGCCCACAAAAACACAGGAACCACCAAAACAAAAGACCAGCTAAGTCAAAACACAAAGGCACCAAGAGCTTTCAGGTATGAATTTATGCTAGCCTATATATAAGTGGGGAAAACAAGCACACCTGTTGTGAATACTAAGATATAGCTCAAGGCGTGACATGATAGGTTACATACCAACACAACTAATTTGCCTAGACAGTAGACTCAAGAAGGCAGAAAAGCAGATGAAACCAACTGATAAGTTAGACGACTGATAAAAAGGGAGACAGAACTGACAGAACTGAAAATACACTGGACTGAAACCAGAGAAGAGAGACGGAATGAGAGTAATGGAGAACAGAAATGCGTTAGAGCTGAAAAAGATCAAAAGAAATGGCCCAGATGTCAGAAAATGGAGACCAATTTATTCTGGATGGCAGGGAGCCTGGATCCACCTGTAAAATTGCACCCTGGCAGCCAAAACCGTACCGAAGCAATGCCGGCACATCTCTCTGATAATAGAAGAAGATAACATGATGTCTTCACACAGACAAACAACAGAGATTTACACAATCATGTTCAAACAATACAGGCCAAGACAACATTGAATTCCGTCACACAGCTCCACTTTCCATCCCAGTGCGAAACACGCTAATGCTATAATTATTGTTAATATAATTGCCAGTATGAACAATTTATTATTGTTAGCAGCTCGATTGTTGCAACTATATTCTCTACGCACTCAGTTAAAAAAAAAAAAAGAAACACATACAAAAAAAATATATATATATAAAAAATAACAATGATGTGATATTGCCAGCTTGTAATTTGTTCAAACTTTGTTATTTTCTCCCTGCATGGATGGAAGATGATTATTGTCATTACAATGATTATCGCTCTGGTTGGTATTGTTGTTTTTGCTTTTTCCATTGCCTTAGCTTGTGCCTCATTTTTTTCCCCCTCCAGTGATGTGTGTTTGACATGCTTATTTGCATAAAGGGCGATGCCACGATTCTGCTGCAGGTGTATTTGTGATTTGTTGACTTTTTCTTCCAGTTCCACTTCATACCCTAGGGGCCGAGCAGACGTGAAGTTTTGCCTGGAAGAGCTTACAAAACAATATCACCCAAAAATCTCTTCTCAACTCTACTTGCTCAACTTGCATTATTAAAAGGCCGGGCTAAGCAGTTTTCCCTGAAAATTGTAGTTCTTGACTATACGGTATAGGCTACTGTAGGCTATAATTGACTATACTGTCCTATTGCTAACCTCTTGGGTTGACATGGCGACTGCAGTGAAATTCTTCCCTACACTTCATAAAGAAAAATAACTGATTCTGTACATGTTGACATTTTAAAACACATTTAAAGGTAGAGTAGTAAGCGATAGTAAGCTAATACACTTTTTGTAAAATTTACCAAATATCTCCTCACAGTCCGCTAGCTTACACTTCTCTGTCCGTGCTAAAAACAATAACCTGGTACTGCTACATAGCCCTGGCTCCGTAAATAGGAACATAAACAAAGTGGTGCAGACTGCACACAACAACTATATCCTAGCCTTCGCAATGCATTTCCAATGTGTTGGGGCAGAGCTATATGTAGATAATATTCCTATGTTACAGTATTGCAAATATGGACCAGGATACTGTGCGACCTACAAGGTCGCACAATGAACCAGCACTTTATAGTATATAGCAAAGTGTGAATGTCCCCAACCAGTGCTTCAAGAAGTCTATGCAACCAACGCATCCCAATTTACTGTCTGACCATTTAAAGGGACTGATGATTATTTAAAAAAAGTTGGACCTGCGTCTCACAGAATTGGTTAATCCACTTTATTTTCAGCAGCAGGATGAGGATTTGTGGTTTGGGAGGAAATATATGTATTCCGTCTTCCCACTTATTAATCATTCATTCATATGGGATTAACTTGCTGGATAGCATGTGTTATGTGTAATAAAACATACTATGCTATGAACACTGTATACTGTATATATAATATGACCATATCACATACATGCCCGCAAAATCAGCAATGGACAAATCGGCACTGTCCTCGAGCTGCAGTTCTACTATTAATAATATATATTAAAGATCAATTAGTATATGACTACTTAGTGGCTTCTATTCTGTGTTATTTGCCTTGAAGTACAGTTTCCAGCCCGTTTAGCGTTTTACCGAGAAGTACCGATTGTATTTGACAGTTATTCCATGCTTACTTCTGTTTCATGTTAATTAAATATTCTGGGCGTGCATCAATCCTGATTATTGAGCCCAGTATTTACAGGATTCTGAAAGTACAAACGCCTTACATACGCGTTCAAAAATAACTTGGGACAGCATGATTTATAACAGATTGCATTGCCTTCAACAAGGACTCATCAGCTAGTTATCTCAAACACCTGTCCTTACACTCCCTGATGTTGAAATAGCTAGGAAAATGAACAGATGATTCTTTACTGTGTGACAGCAAGCACATTCAGTCAACCAGAGTGTTACTCTACCATTCATTATTAGCTGAAGAACATGTATGGACTTCTCCACACAGACATTACTAGTCTTGAATTGAGGAACATTTTGCGTCTGTATGTGAAATATTGAGATTAGGTCCACAAGTGAAACATTGAGGCAGTCCCATGTTGAATTATTGGATTGCCAACCTGAATTTTAAGGTTCCAAATACAATTCATACAATCGATCCACAATCCCAAAACTCAAATCATACAACACATTGCTGAATTTAAAATATACAACCATTGGTGGGAATTTCAATGACTGCTTACGGCACTGACAGACTTTATTGCTGATGAGACCTAATGCAAACACTTGCACCAACTGTCAAATTGTACAAAACTGATTTCATTTAGGTATCAGTTTCTTCCACCCTGCAGGTGCAACAAACCTCCCATAGGGTATTCATGGAGATGTCAATCAACTAGGTTTACAACCAGAGAGTCCAAAGAAAAGCACAGACCTATGAAAACAGAACACAGGTGTCAGAGGAAACACCTGGGGGTTTACACTACAGAAATGCTGCCATGTTGATTATCAAAACAGCTGGCATTAAAGGTAAAGTCAGCTATTGCAAGCTAAAAGGTAACGGTGCTTTTATTGTCACATACATTACACATAGTGAAATGTGTTATCTGCATTTAGCCCATCCCTCAAGGGAGTAGTGGGCAGCCGCTGTGCAGCGCCTGGGGACCAACTCCAGATATGTGCCAGTGTCTCCGGTCAATGAAGAACATGCAAACTCCACACAGAAAGGGTGGAGTTCAAACCTGGGACCTTCTTGCTGTGAGGCCACAGTGCTATCCACTGGGCCACCTAATTGTAAGCTAATACATGTTTTGTCAAATTCACCAAATATATCTTCGCTACCTTACCGTTCTCTGTGCGTGTTGAAAAAAATGATCCGATACGTACACAGCCCTGGCTCCTTATATAGGAACATAAACAAAGTGGCGAACACCGCTCGCAACAACAAAGCTGTATACTACGCTTCTGTGGAGCAGCACCGCAGAGGAATATTGTTTTGATCAGAGCTCGAATTTAGCAGGCATTCTCGGGAATGACTGACCCTGCCTTTAAGACACCAATTGTGTACCAATACATAATTTTCTCAAAAAAAAAAAAAAGGTTTTGAGAATAACACAACATGAAGGAACTCTTCACAAAATACAGTATGCTCAGAATTCTCAGTATGAAGAACAGTTCCTTCTGAGAGAGGAGTCGCTGTCCGTGGTGCTGAAGGCTCCCTATAGTGTATCTTGGCGGGCAAGATATCCCACACTTTTCTTTGTAACGGAAGGCAAGTGCGCCTGCCATTTCATCTGAAATGGCACAGTGCACCAACTGACACGCGTGCTGAAAATACGCGCGTAGCATTTTTGTTCGTGTTAGCATACGCGTAGCTTACGTACACTATTTCATAGTCTACGCACGTTACATGGACGCGTCAAAACCATCAAAGCATCAAACCCTCCTTGCGTAGCTCGATGCGTTCGCGCCCTCGTAGCTTGCGTAGATCATGAACCAGCCCTAAGAGTGAAGTATATATTAGTACACAAAGTCACATTGAAAAACACCTTTGAAACACACATGAATTTGAAAACACTACATTATGCACATTCACAATGGATGTTTTTACTTGACTTACAAAAACGTATTTCAAATTCCAACAGCTGAAATTATTATTTTAAAGAAAGTTGTTTCTTAAATGGGGGTACATCTACTCCTAAGTACTAGTGGGTTGCATTAAAGAAAATTGGAGATAATAAAATGTGATAAAAACAGAAATGATAATGATGGTACTGATATTCTTTTCAAACACATGCTATAAATGGGTTTATAAAGTGAGCGGTGACAATTGTCAATTTGTGTGATAATAGGCTATATATAATTATCTCACTCACCATTTATTTATTCTTTCATTCATTTGAACCTATGTAATGCAATGTATACTGTTTTACATGATAATCAGTACTTTTCTTGTGTTGAATTGAAACATACTCAGTCAATAGATATACCTCAGAAAATACTTGGAAGAGGGCACAGAAGCATAACACCGGCTTACAATGTTCGTTGCCGTGGATGGCACGCGTAGATGCATGGATTTAAAAAATAAATGTTAAGATTTCAGATAAACACAGAAAAGGTTTCTCTGAAAAGGGAATTCATATTTTATAGTATTACTAGTGTACTGTACAATTCAGATAGCAAGAAGAGAAATCTCTGTCTTGCTTCAGTATGGTGAAATTGTCCAAGAGAGGAATTGTGCAGACCTTATGTTGTAATAAGTGAATGTTAAATAATTATATTATCCTTTTAAAGGTTTTGAATGCTGTCTTTCCTTGTAATAACCAATATAAGGTACTTTCAAATCTCCACAACAGGGATTTAGGGTACAGACTCAGAATGCTCAGAAAGTGCCTGAGGGAAGGAAATAATTCCAGAATAAATGGCATTTTCAAAAAAAGGCATAATTCACCACCCTCCCTCTGGTCCATGTGGCACAGACAAAACAGTAAAACTGAATAAACACTATTAATGGGATCTGTTTGGTGTGCGTGTGGGAAGTAAAGCATAATTAACATTATTAAAAAAAAAATTGTTTTAATTGAAACCAATACACGTTTAATTTTTTTTTATTTTTTACAGACTTTTACAATATCTTGTTTGTTCTTTGCCATTGCCAGCATACAAAATCGACATGCTATGTATAATTTCCACCCCTCGGCTTTTAGCTTGCCTTAATTTGTGCTTTGTCTCTGTTGATTCTCAAGAGATCTGCACAAAGCATCTCAGGTTTCTGTATTGTGTCTCCACACACCACACATGGAAATAATCTTTAACAAAGCATTTGTGAATTAATGATGGATTGCAGGTTTAAATCTGGCAAAACTTTCTTGTAACTCGGGCATTGTGTCTTCATTTTGTCACGCCTAACCCCCTAAATCACATCACTTGCCAGTGGAGCCATTTCCCTAGACCTGGGCTTATCTGATTGGGGGCCTCTGATGGTGTTTGGGCTGTGGCCCTGGGGACCAGGCCATGAAGTTTTCCTCATCCTTGGCAATGGCTGGGAGCTGGCCAAGAGACAGGCAACATAAGCCACATCCACTGGCCAGACTCCCATATTATATTGGCCTGGAGCTGCTGAGAAATGAAGACAGCCTTCTACAGGAAGGCTCTGTCAAGGTCTCGATACTAGGAATCAAACCAAATGCCAGGGGCTTCACAGAAATTTAAATGTGGACGACTCTATGTAATTTTTCTGTTGTGATCGTTATCAAGATTATTATTTCCGAATATCGCGTCAGCAGAGGATTTGGAGGTCTCCGGGGAGTTACTACAACATCGTGCAGTGATATTCGGGGGAATAATCAACCCGGTTATTCCCATAACTTACTCGCCGATCACTGATTTATCCCTGGATCAGTATCTGATTAGTGAAGACAGTCTATGAATGAGTTAATCAAAGGAAATGAAGAGTCATAAGAGCCCCTGGGGCAGAAGCCTTCCTTACTGCTTTAACATGCACAAGTGTTTTGCAGGGCTGATTGAACGTCGAAGAAAATGCATATTCAGACACATGAAGACATCAATCTGTTACAAATCTGTTTACAACTCTCATGGCTTATTATCCCTGCATTATGATTTTAGCTACATTTGCATCTCAATGAGAGAATGGGCACCGAATGTGTTGACGTTGGTTGCCAGAAGCCAAGACTGTTGGGACCCCCACCAAAAGAAAAAAGAATCAATAGCTGTTCGGAGTATAAAGCCCATTACCTTGATTCATTTTGGAGGTGAATGATCCTCATTAAAAGATTGCTTATCTGTACTGGAGTTCACATAAACAGAGTCAATCTCAAAGAGAATTGAAGCAATAATTAACCATAAAAAAGGTGGGTTTGACCGACATTTGTGTCTGATCTCTTGGAGAGTAAACTGACTAGGAGCAAAACTTGTAATTTCTCTTGTTCACATTAGCCCACTGCATATAAATGAAAAGCAACATCAGAGAAGAGTATTAACACTTTGAGAAGGATTTTGATGGATTAAGGTTCATTCAGGGGTACGATCAATACTGTAGATCAGGTTATTACATCTTCAACACAACATCATCTAAGGTGTGTTGGCATAACTGTAGCCCGGGGTATTGCTAAAAAGTTTTATTTAACATGATACTTTACATTAGTATGAGTGTTTTGCATATGATACTTTACATTACTATGAGTGTTTTGCATGTGTTCTGTTGGAGTGGTTTATGCAGCTAACCTATTGTGCCTACAGTAGGTCTATATTGACTTGAAGAACCAGCTGAACAAGTGACCTCATGCACTGTATACCCACTTCCAAATCCAGTATACGCAATTCAATTTGTTATGGCCGCTGACGCTGGCATATTTTATCGTGTAACTGTATGTGGTTTATTGGCTTGCTAATCTTATTGATGCAGTGCTGGGTCGCGAGCATGTCGTTTATCATTGATCCATTTTGGTGCTGCTGAACATCTGGGTGTTATTTTCTGATGAGTGTGGCTTGTTTCCTCTCCTATTTGCATTATCTGTTTTATGTGTGTGTGTGTGTGTGTGTGTGTATTTGTAAGTGTTGAGCAACTCTCCATTCTTAAGCCTCTGCTGTGTCTAGCTACTGTAGGCCTATATACATGTTATTTTCATTATATTATTTATGGATTAAAAAGCCCCTCAAGCCTCTATTATGGACACAGTACATGTACAGCCTAGAAGGCTCACATAATGTAAAATGAATTCATAATGATAACTAATATAATTCCATAGTTTTTTTTATTATGACATTTTGAGATGTGTGACAGAACAGCACCTAAATTCCACATGTGCATCTTGCATCGTGTGCCACCTTGGATATTGAGATTTGAGGCGTCATCATTAGACAGTGTAGATACCTTCCAGCTCTCATTTACACTCAAAAGATGTTTTCCAACAGAGAGCCCCCTGCTGAACTGAAGACATATAAATCCAAAACAGGCCCTTTTACATAACATGTAGATACAGCATTTATTACTGACAAACCTGAAATGTTGTTATTAATTGCAGTCAGGTTTATTGGTAACTTGACAGGTAACTTAGACACAAATCCATCTGGGGAGCCATCTATCGAAACAGTTTGAACTTTCAAAAAGTGCTTGGTTGGTTGATAGTTGATTGGGTGAACCATCGGTCTGTCATTGTGGTTTTAAAGTTGTTTTTAAGTGTCTTTCGCTGTCACACTCCACGCTTCAGACTGATTCTCACTCTTGTGAGATCTGGATGGTCCAGCACTATTGAACAGTACTGGAAATTCCAGCCTGGAATTGAGTGTACCATAATGTTTATGTTATAACAAACTAAATGCTATATCAAACTGGACAAGTCATAAAACTATAAAGTTATATTTTCACCTTAGAAGCCGGAAATATTTTAAAGTAGGGTTAGCTTGCAGACTGTAGGTATAAAAAGGAATGAAAGTAGAAATTAATTCTTTGTACAAATTTTAACGTGCTCTTTGATTGCTTACACACTAAAATGTTATATAACACACAATTAGTGAAACCTTCCACTTGGGGAGCAAAACCACAGCCCAGATCTGCACAACTATAAGAAAATTCTCAGCCTCACACTTTTTGCAAAACACTACACACAGTGATTTGAAAAATACTAAACACACACAATCTACATTAGACACAGAAATCTAACACAATATCACTTATTTGCGATTTCAAAGCACTGCCTTCCAAAATACCACACCGATGAAACAATTGATCAACTGCACATCACAAACTGCACATCACTAAGTGAAATTAAATTGGAGCATTCAAGATCAGGATTGGCTTACAAGGCCTAATAAAGTCATAAAACTAACTTAACATGAAGAAAAGAATATACAATAACCATTAGAGTTTGAATCTTTCTGGGAGATGTAGCCTATTTCAAATGTAACATCAAGAATAGGTTGGGATTTTAGCTGAATAAAACTTAAAATGACTCAAGCAAGCCCAATACACGAAACCGTAACAAACTAACTCGCAAAGACCTCTAAATTAGGTAGCCTACACACATTGCATTGTGATTCTTCGAATGTACCCGGTATAAGCCAGCGTGAAGGGAAGTTTCCGGATTTAGCATAGCAGAGCATTTCTCCCCCACGCCACTTTCTCAATCGCTCCCTTCTATCACTGGCCGTCAAAGGCAGAGAGCTGAAACAAATGGCTAAAAGAATCCTTGCCAGTAGGATGGCTGTCAAATGAGGAGGCAGGCAGACAGAGAAATGGCGTAATAATGGCATTGCATCCATATATGGCCATTTGCATTCAAACAAGCCCTCACTCACCATCGTTGTCTCTTGTCACCTGCGTTTAATGCCCACCTTTAATGCCCAATCTCGCTCTCGCACACACGCATGACACAAACAAGCACATACACACGTCCACCTTGTGTGTTTGCGTGTGCTTGTGTGTGTGTGTGTGGGTGTGCGTGCACGCGTGTGTGGCATTATTGTGAAGTCAACGAGCATGACGAGTCTTCAAATGATAAATGTCACGCAGAGATGAAAGAATGCAGGAGGAGTGGGGAAAATGGAGAATAACGTAGCCGAGCAGGAGAGGAACGGAGGGGAGAGGGTTGGGAGCCCGCGGGGGTGGAGGGGGTAGGGACATCACCTCCCGTCTGGCTCCCTGACAGTCAGGAGCAGACAGGTGGACATGTCCCAGCCCCGAGAAGGGCATCTGTCCGTACCCCGCTATCCCCGCTAACGGTGTAACGTGCCGCAGCTGTCGGCACACGTCTTCGGCGCCGTTCGCCGCTCCCCGTTCTACCTGGCCGCATCTCCGGACGGCGTCATGCATCTGTCCAGCCGTCTGTTCCCCGCACGCTAGCTGTCACTCAGCCTGTCTCGCTTGCGTGTCTGTCTTTTTTAACGCGGCCAAATATGTTCGCCGACTGACTCGCCTGGTCTGTCTGCTTGAGCACGCCGAGCAAACTATCTTCCTGTCTCTCCAGCCACCTGTTTGCCTTCGTAATACAGTCGTATCTGGATGGCATTTCTGTCAGTCCGTGTATTACAATCTGCCTGTCTTTTAGCGTGCGCATGCGTGCACGTGTGTGCCTGTGTGTGCGTGCGCGTGCGCGCGCGCGCCTACATATGCCAATAATGGCTGACTGTCTCTCTGTCCCTAGGCCCATAGGTTCTGTTGTTAGATAAATGAAAAGCTATATTGCAATGGAGGCTTACGCTCCCCATTTCTCGTCGTACTGCTTGACAGCGTCCTTTATAAACACACACGCTGTCAGTAGGACACACACACACACACACACACACAGACATATGCACATACAGCATATATCAGAAAGCGATTAAGGAAGCAATGGATAAATCCTTTTTATGGGATATGAAGATGTGTGTATCTGTGCATACCTATACCATATCTGTGTGCATGTATGCTTGTGTGTGTGCGCGTCTCTGCATGTGTGTCCTTGTGAGCAGGTCTGTGCGTTGGTGAGTGTGAGTCTTTCGTGACTGTGTTTATGGCGCTATCGATTCCTGGGAGATCGCAGTGACCCCAGTTGGCAGTTGAGGGCTAAAGGGTATAGCTTAGCCCTGAACTGTGGCATATTTATTGAACCGGGTCTGTCTGAACAACCGTAATTAACCCCATACTCCCGTATTATATTATTTTAAGGAGGGTTACAAATTGCACATCCTTACCCTAAAACCAGAGAGTAGTATAGGCAGTCAACATTCTAGTATGAACTCCACACACGCACTGAGCAAGCTAATCAGTTACATCAGCTTCTCCTACTGAGATTTGTGCTGCTTTTTAACCAGGGTGTTTACAGCATGGCTGATTCAAATACACGGGGTGTTTCTGAAAGCCAAGTAATCACGCAGAACGTAGTTTTGTCACTTTGAGAAATTCTGCTCGCTCGCAGTCGTCTGGCTACTAATGACTCACGGGTGTTTATTTCCCTGCTGTTTCGGCCATTAATATCGAGACGGAGACGTTACTTTCCCGCAATGAATCGTGCAAACAGTTTCATAAGTCCTTGTCCCTCAAGTCTCCATCTTGCTGCTCCTTGATATTTTGGAGCAGGCTGAAAAAACTTCAGTATTATTATATTTATATTTGTTGACTATATTTGTTGATTTATTGAGTTTTTTTTATCAGATTAGACTAATCAGAACCACCAGGATTATTGGACGGAATAGACTGTAGACGTTTACATTTAACAGGACAGATTATATTAATGTAGGCCATATGTAGACCACATTTATTTTATATAGGGCGATATTAGATTTTAATCAAACACAATTAGTCTAATGTAGACCAAGGGTCTCAAACTCAAAGGTGGTCTTCTTTTCCCAGGGAAGTCTGTGTCAAGCATTGAGGGCAACGAAATTGTCCTGGTATTTTTCAAGTTGCAATAGATCAGGGCATTTAATTTAAAAGCCCACGATGTCTAGCACAGGTCTGGATATTCAGGATAGCCCCATGGTCTGTGCTCAACTCCCAGAGGGAAGGTCGTGGGCTTGAGCCCTTGAGGGCCTACCTGTATGAATCATTTAGCATGATTTCTAACACCTGCTGCTCCTCGTAATAGTAGGTTGCTTTGAATTAAAGCGTCCGTAACTAGCCTGACAATCAGATTGAATTTCTTGTCTTTACCAATCCATTATCTAGTCTGACATTGCCTCCTAATTAACCATTTTATGTGTGGAGGACTTTATTCTCCAACCAATCACTAGCCGTTCCGTTTAAGTCCGCTCTAAGTTTGTTTATTTAACCCTCCCACAGAAGCATGGTTGGCTCTGTGTTGACTCCAAATAGGAAAATGTGGGGCGTGACTTCGGGAGTCTAGAAGCAATAGCCTAGTGAGAGCAGGATGACTTCACTGGCTAGCCTGGTGTAACCACGCTCCACTGGGAAGTGTTCGCAGTCGTGTCCTCCTACTGGGCCTATACCTCTGCTTAACTTTGAACTTGGACAGCCCTGAACCAATCAGCGTTGCTACAACTGTTTTGATCGCCTCATCTAGCTCTACCACCATTTCGAAACAGGCTTGATTTCAACATCATCTCACTAACCCACCCTGATTGGACCGCCATGCAGGGTGGCTGTGAAAATACTAATGTGAACAACAAATGAATTGACGAAAGTGTATTATTTTACAATTATCTTGCAATAGTTGACTATACCTTTAACTTAAACATAAAATATTTGCAGCAATGAGTCAGGCTGTCAACATGCTTATCCACCAGTATATATTATTGTGTGTATTAGATCAGATTAGACAAAATAATATACTGGATTGTATTACACTATATTCAATTAGATCAACGTAGTATTTTATATTAGTGTAGATTAGATGTTATACACTAGATTAGATTGTATTACATTACACTGCATGATTTCTGTGGGGAAACTGAGTTGTTTGCAGGATCAAGGAATCAGTTACAGTATAGGAATACTAATTGAGTAAAAAACTGTAATTCCAAATGTGCAGTTAAAAGGAAAGAAGAAAGTGGTTAATGTAGCCTTTAAACAGTAATGAATAAGAACACAACTGGTAACAATGCATGTAATGAAAGATGTTTAACAATATTTAAGAACTATGTTAACAACTAGTGGGCAGCCCGAATTATTTAGTTGTTTTGTCATTTTGGTTTCAGTACCTTTAAATATATAACATTTTCAGAGTTTTGATATTGATCTTCCTTTGAGCTGTGTGAACAGCATTCATTCCTAGGCCCCTGAACAAGCATCTTTCAGTACCACAGAGACATTGAGTCAAGTCTTAATAGAAGAAACTGGCGTTTCGTTAGGATGGGGAAAATGGAAGTAGGTCACATCAAACTAGATAACTTTACACGATTTCGGGATTTTAGTGATCTTATTTATAGTGCTAATTCACTTTGTTACCTATTTAGTTTTTTCTAAAATTAATTATTGCCAAACAATCATGGTTTGTCTGCCTTTGAGCTGAAGGGAAATATATGTACGACCACTTCTGGACTCAGGAGTGTGAAGTGTAAACAGTATGTTCCTCTGCAGACTCTGTACCAATGAAACTAGACCACGATTCGTTTAAAACAATGTGGTCGCTCCTTTTTTGCCCAGTAACAGCCCTAAAAATTGAGTATAGGCCTCTTGCCTGCAACAAGGTGAATTACAACATACAGTACTGTATATCTGTAGTCATAAATATCTATAACTAGCTATAAAAGTGAATGTTGGCTGTAATAGAGCAAGAGTGCAATAGCTATGGCTTAGCATCTGACACTCTGAGACTGCTCTCTTGCCTCTTCGTTCATCTTGACAAAATACGCAGGGAAATTGAACGAGATCGCCCTGCCACAAAGCGTATGTGTTGAATCCAAACCTGTGACATTGCGAGTAAAGTGCATTACGCCCTTGCATGCTGAGCGGCATCGGTGCCTCTGGGGGTTGGAAGGGGGGGTGTCTCGGCTCCTGTGGACAGCCAGGTTGGGCTTCCTCCTCGCCAGGCGGGGCGCGACTGCCAAACACATGTATGGAAAGGCTCTGTGGGCCACAGGCTGGCTAGTAGCAACAGTGCAGCATGCTTGGGAAGGAGACCACTCAGAGGAAGGGAACAAGCATTCAAAATACGCAGTATCTGTTGTAGCCTGAGGGACACACAAACACACACACACAAACACACAAACACACGCACACACACGCACGCACGCACGCACACACACACGTACGGTAGTCCTATACACTCAAATTAATTATCAGACAGGAGCAAAAAAATAAATGGAGCAAAATAGGCTGCTTCTATTGTGCACTGTTCCCCTCTCTCTCCCTCCCTGCAACTCCCCCCCCTCCCTCCCTCTCTCTCTCTCTCCCCCTCCCTCTCTCTCTTTCTCTCCCCCCCCTTCTTTCACTCTTCTCTCTCTTACAGTCTCTCCCTGGTGGATAAATCAGTCCGTTCATGCTCTGTCGTCTGTCTGACCCAACTCTAGTGTCTACGGTACTTTAATACTGAAAACAAGACTCTCTCTATCGCTGTGCTATTTATGGTCACACGTGCCCCCACACCACCTCCAACACCACCACCACCACCACACATAGAGGCTACACACGCAAATGTTATAGAATATCCTCCTAGCACAACATAACACAAGCTATTTTGGTATGATGACTGGAAAATATTCCACGCAGGGCATGCTGTCGAAATGTGTGGTTTGAAGACGACGATGTGATTGGCTGGACCAGCATTATTAACCGGTTGTTTTGTAAGACGTGACGACAGAGATTAAACAAAGTTTATCATCTTCCAGGAGGATGTAATCAGGTTATTTCTGGCATGCGTGACGACCACGACACGAGAACCCACTAAGAGGAGTCAAATAAAAACATTCTCGGCACCAGACAAATTCATCCCAGAATGACGAATATTATAGCGTCGAATGAGTGGACTGCGTGATGAGAGGTTTTAGTCGTGTTGTTATTGGAGAGGGAGAGGGTGAGTGTGTGTGTGTGAGGGAGGGAGAGAGAGAGAGAGCGACAGCAGCGTTTGCCCTGCTCACATTGGACTCCGTGTTGTCAAAGGAGACGTGCACAGCCACCGGGGAGAGCAAAGAACTTTAGCCAATCACACAAAGAGTATACATTCCAAGGTAAATTCATCTTTAATTGGTTAAAAATATATATATAATCGATAAAAAACGATTTAAAAGTCATATGTGTGTTATATTATGACGGCAGTTGCGTGCTTTCTACGCGGGATGTTGAGGTGCGTGAAGATCAGACATTATCCGTTGACTACTCGTTATGTGTAAATGCATCATCGCTCCTTGACATTTAACGTTGGCATATAGGCTACGCTCAAAATCTGAGTTGTTTATGTTATATTTAATAGTCTGGTCTATCAATTTTATGAGGTTACAAAACTGTTGGAACGCGAGGTAGGTTACATCCTACCACCTCCGTGCGTATTTTTGCAAAAGCCAATGGATTTAACTGACATTTTCGACAACCTGAAAAGTCTCCTCCAGGCCAGCTTCGATTTCAAACGTTGTCATTAATATATGAAACAGAGAAATGGACAAATATCGGAATCGACTGAACACTGAGATTAAAGAGAACATGGCCAATATGAGCGCATGCTAGCGATAAAACAACCGAATAAGTAGCCAAAATTAGATGAGCTCCCAAACTGGAGCGTCTATTCGTCTCACCTTGGAAGAAGCGATATTGGAGATGGACCCGTGCAAATTTTACGCGACTGAGACACTTTTCTGTCTGCCTCCGTTAAGGGCGACTGGGGAAGGTGGATTTGTCTGGGGGCGGGGGGCAGAGACAGACAAGCACCGACGCCCCGGGCGTCTATGTATATTTCTGCGTTCGTGTGGTTTGGGTAAATTTTTAACCTGTCCTGAAACCGAGTTTGTAGACTATTCGGCTCAGCGTGTCCCTAATGAAGTCGATCGGCTCAGCATGGCGCCATAAGCCCAGCTTATATTGCATCCATGCATTATGAGGTCCAATTCGAGAGATAAAGGATTTGCGTAAATCTGAGACGTGTTTGTGCGTGAGGAAAGAGATCTCCCTATTTAATTCGGTGCGTGAGGCGAGCAGTATGTGCAGACGCACGGGTGCCAGTTGCCCTTGTGGGAAACGCGTTTGGTTTAGATTTATGACCTGCCTCTGACTGCATCGACTAATACAGCCTTCAGTGTAGTATATTTTGTGTACGTGTATGTGTTGAGAAAAGTGCTTTTTCTCCGTGTCTGATGCCGACTGTCTTGGTGCAGTATAATGTAATTTCTGTGCAGATTAATTCTCTTGGGAAATTATTTCAGCATTACTGCTTTGGTGGTGGGCATAAGCATCAGAAATACTGTGCTTCTTCAAGAACAGATGCACGCTCAGCCACAGCGCATTGCTTGGTGCTTGGTGTGCTTTAAATGACTCCATAATAGCTCTGATCACTGTTAAACTTAATGTTTATTTATGCTGATGTATTATTTATTACTGTGACTATGTTGCGCCAGAGTAGCCTACATTCTATTGAGTGAACACAAGCACCATCATGATGATATTTAGTATGAGTTGGTGTGCGTGTGCTTATAGTATGTGTTTGTATTTTATGTGTATATCGATATATCTACAATGCTTTGTGTTCCTTCATGAATGTGTCTTCGATTGTGGGAGTCTGTTGTCTTCCTTCAACAGCCTTAGTGACAAAAATGTTTTTGAGAAAATAAGACATGGGATGTTGGTGATTGGAAATGTGTGTGCTCTCCGAAACGCGGGGTATATCACACACAGCACCAAAATCACACGATTGGACACCAAGCTTAAGTGCTCCAAACAACTTTCATTGGCCTAGTCTAGAGCCTTCAATGTGATTTCATATTACTGGACAAATATGTTTTTGTATTCCAAGGTCATACAGTTTTCCAGTGTTTATGCTCACAGGTCTTTGCATGAGCTGTGGTTTAGTTTCAGTGTAGTGGCAGGTCTAGATTTTCACTGTGACAGAACATGTTACAATACAAGCTGGTTTTGCAGTAATCTTGATTGGTGCAAAACATAATGACATATCAGTAATGACAGATCAATGGCCATTTGTCCTTACAGTTGTTTGGGTTTTTCTTATGTAAGGCGTAATGTAAGAGTGATGCTGCCTGCACGCAAATTATGTAATAATATGTGTGTGCATATGTTACCATTCATATGCAGTGAGATGCAGGCTGCCCAGTTCATTGGGAATATACTAATTTGAAAGGCTTTCATATGAATAGGAGATACTCTTATGCGTTGTCATGGAGGTTGCAGTCTGCCACCTTACTTTAATGTGATTATAAAGGGTATTTCTTATACGGGCAATTATGTAGAAATCTCTGAATCAAATAGAAGCAGTTGCTTTTTTATGATTCCAAATTTAATGATACAATGCTCGTGACAGTACAGTACCTCAACCCTAGTCTCAGCCTCTTCCGGTACTTAGCACTACTTCACATATAGGCAACTCTGTGCAAGACCTGTAAACAGTTTAGTTTTCCTCATCGCAAGTTTAACCAGAGACACTATATGGATACTATATTTGGTTTAATGTCAGACGTGGTCATTGAGTTATGTAGCTGGTCGTTGTGCATGTCAATCAAAATACCTCGCTTGTCAAGTAGGCGGGTACTGACGCAGTTAGACACCACTGCGTATCTTTTGGAAACACAACTACACGATTGCGGGACGGGCTGTTTTATTTTGAAACACGATGCAGTATTGTCAGTTGAAAGAGCACACTATGACATTGAAGGGGGCGTATTTGTTTTGATCGAGTTCAAATATCAAAAAGCTTTCTCCAGAAATACTGACTCCACCTTTAAAGGTCCATCAAGTCCATCCAACATTTTGCTAGGCAGTAAACTGACACCTGCTGTTGTAGCAGCTGTGCCAGTGCTAACCTAATGGGTAACCATGGCGACCTCTGTCACCCGTGACCCAATCCCTTTACACCGATCAGCCACACTAGAACCAGTTACTGGTTTTAATGCGGCTGATTGGGGTAGTTTTTGACTTCTTCAAGCCATGAAGAAATGGGAAATAATTGAAACTACAAAATAAAATTGAAAGCACATTGCTGATGGTTCAGAGTGAATTATTTCAAAACAGGCCACTGACACAATATATTAGCCTGCTGAAACTAGACCCAAAATTCACTTGGTGAATCGGGTCTGGACATGCTCCGTTGGGAAGTGTTCTCATTTGATGCCTCTACTGGGTGCAGGCCTCTGGTAATTTTAAAACTATTGGACAGCCTGTAAACAAGCGGCATTGCAACTGTTGTTTGCGTCGCTTCATCTGCAGCGCAGCTCTACCGCCATGTTGAAAGCAACGCTCGACTTTGTCATTGCACTTGCCCACCCTCACTGCTCGCTGAGTGGTCCGCCACCCGGGCGGCTGTGCAAGCGCCTAAGCCACCGGGGTTTCCGGACCATAATCTCAGTGAAAAGTGATCTGAGAGCAGTCGTCTGGCAGAGCCAGGATAACAGACACAGACATTACAAACCGGTAACTGGTTTTAATGTTGTTGCTGACCAGTGTAGTAAATAATATCAAATTCTTTACCTACTAAACTCTTTGAATTCATCTCACATGAGTTGAGTGTACATGCCTTAAAACAAGTAGTTATGTTATCCCTTTTTGCCCTAAAACATTGCTTAGTTCACCTTGAATTTTTAAATCTTACCCAAGTAAGCTATTTATGTTGACATGTAAGCATCAAGCATCATTTCATGACGCTGGCTCACTAACAGACAGGAAGTGCATGCGAAGATGGCCGCTTCGCTTCCAAGAGATAATGCAGGATTTCGTGCGTCAGCATGCACTTAAGCTGTTGCCAGAACCAGAGAGCCCTTGCATTTACCAGGATGGTTTCAAAAGGACGAAGAGGGTGGAAGGAGATGAGATGAGATGCAGAAGATGAGAGAGAAAGAGAGAGAGAGAGAGAGAGAGAGAGAGAGAGAGCTGTGGGGGGGAAGCGAGCTAAAAACAAGCAAGGGAGGAGGAGAAGACAAATAGCTGAAGATTCAGCGAAGACATTAGAGGAACATTAGCAAACAAAGTGTGTGTGTGTGTTTGGGGCTGGCGGGTGGGGGTGAAAGAATAGGAGAGGAACAAGAGGCCTCAGAGGGGTCAGTAATTAGCCTGAACATGGACAAAGCCAACTGACTGAATTACGCCAGTGGTATACCTGCCCTCAAAGAGTGGCACTGTCGCTGCGACTAGAGGTACACACAACGATTGACATCGGTCTTTATTGCAGCGGACAGCCGTGGAGAGGCTGGAAGAGACAGAGGCCAAGAGAGTGGAAGGGACAGAGGAAAGACAGGTAAGTGAAACGACAGAGGCAATCGAAGGACATAAGCAGTATAGGCGCTCTACACGTACGCTCTACACAGGATGAGACGACGAGGTCAAGCCAATGAATGGAAACACGATGGAACACCGCTGTGTTCTCTTTGTTTTTTTTGCTTCTCCTTCTGTTCTTAATCTTAGTAGCAGTCCTGGACGAAACGCTGACTAATGTTTCTCCACGGAGATAGACGATTTGCTTGTACAGCTCGAGAAGCCCCCGTTGGCCGTCTATCTCAAAGACTCGCATCGCTCTTTAATGACACCCCCGCCCTTTTCCCTGTCTCTATCTCTGAAGAGGCCTGAGATGCTCCCTGACATGCACATCATCCCCTTGAAGGCTTCTACGGAAAATGGAGGCATAATGGCTTCAGATGCCCTCCCTATGGGATCCTCGTACAGGGAACGTGAACGGGATCGATGAGCCTGTGTTTTCCTTTTGATCCCCGTCTCCCCTCTGCTGTAATGTCATTGGTAAACCTCTGGAGGCGCATTCGCCCCGGGGGGGTGTGGAGTTCAATTCGGAGCAGAGCACACATGTCAAGTGACACTGACTTCTTTAACCAGACTATTCGTACAATATGGCCGCCCTGAAACCCTGGTGAAAGGCGAAGGAGACATTGGGTGCCCAAGATGAAAACATAACCCCTGAAGGTTCCTCTGATAGACACATAAGCTAGAGGGAACGTTCCCTACTTTTCTGTCCTTTCAGAAATAAAAATGAAATGGGGATCTTCGTGGATCTATAGTCTCCTTGGAATTGAGCTCTCTAATTTTTTGACTCCTTTTTAAAGTGTCTTTAAATGATTCAGCCAGTCTTGATGTGAAAAATATGATGTCTCTGCAGTGGGTTTGAGACAGAGACAGAGACAGAGAGAGAGAGAGAGAGAGAGAGAGAGAATGGCAAGAACAGGGAAAGATACTTTTTGTGTGTAGTGGTGTGTTTGTGCTAGTGTGGGTTTACATTTTTACCCTGTACTGACTATTTGGATGGGAAAAGAACCTGCTGCTGAAAGTAGACTGTAATTGTGATGTGTGAGCGTTTATGTGTACAATAAACTATAGTTTGTAGGCATTAGTAGAACAAAATAAATTAGACTTAATCATTTGTCATTTTTCACGTACTGTGTGAATAGCCTAACCATGTGTTTTGTTTACTAGTGATTAATGGCATTGTGATAGCATTTCCTGGTGTAAAGATGCAAAGCTTTACGCTGGACCTTAACTGTTTCCGATCATAGAGTGATTTAGAGAATAGATACACAGAGCTTATTCAGCCAGACCAGCATATAGCATACAAACTGAGAATGAGACTGATTCAAAATGGTGGAAAATGTGCTATTATGTGTGAAGAAACACAGATAAATGCCTAATGTAATTTTCCAATTTACATGATGGAAATTGCATTACATATTATTATTATTGAATATTAGGCATATAATCCAAACAATATAGAATCCAGTCGACATACAAGTGGTTTAGTGGTGTGTCCAAAATATTAGGGGTTTTATTGATCCAGATAGTGTATTAACTTTGTTAGTCTGTTTCAAGAGATGATAAAGAACTGTCACGTAAAAGTTAATTTTTTCCTTGTTTTAATATTTTTTTTAAATTTCTGCTGAGAGTTAATCAAGCTGAGAGTGTATAGCTGCTAGAGTGGAAGATCGTATTGGCTAACACCAGTATATATTTGACTCTGGCGTTGGGTTAGTGGACAAATAGTTGAACATAGGGGCTATTAGACTTTAATGCATACATTGAAACATTTGCATATATTTCATGTATGCAAATGTGGCTGCATTTTTACAAATTCAGCATTCACCCATACTGTTTTTTCTATTTAAATTAGCTGTTTGGTGAAGATGTATTACATTACATACACTAATGTTAAAAAGTAACCTGTGAACTCTAGTTACTAATTGATTAATTACTAATTAGTTTGCAATAAAATATTTCATGCAAATTACTGTTTAGCAATCTATAGGCTTTGGTAATAATTTACACTAAACAGGTGATGAGAAGGTTACACGTCATTAAGTAAAATATTTATAATAATAATAATAATAATAATATAAATAAATGTATTGATCAGTTCATTTTCTACAAATTTGTTGACATGAATGAACACTGAATGAATGCAACTCCCTTGAAATGAAACACGTTGGCTGCAAATAACTGCAAAGGGTGCCTTTGAAACCTAAATCACATCAAGAGAATCT
This sequence comes from Typhlichthys eigenmanni, assembly GCA_027564635.1. NCBI lineage: Eukaryota > Metazoa > Chordata > Actinopteri > Percopsiformes > Amblyopsidae > Typhlichthys > Typhlichthys eigenmanni. Next base: position 4,074 of record JAODUK010016058.1, on the reverse strand, counting down.
TAATGTCTTTCACTTCAACAAAACAGCTCGTTGTGGCCTAATTTATCCTGTTTGAATTTCAACACATTTAAATTAGGCCCTTTAGACTGCAGCTTTCCGGTCCGAAAGGGAAGTATGACTTATAGATTAATTGAACTGCCTAGCCGAAAGATCTATAGGGGAACCACTTAAATTTTTAAATTACAAATGGTTAAAATAAAATAAAGAATATTTACTGCTTGAATTTGTGTAGATTTAATCTTGAGAATCACTGACCCCCCCCCCCCATGTTTTTGTGACCAGGGAAATAGTGGTGGGAGCACTGTGTTGTTTTAGAGAAGACCAAAGTATGGCCACATCAGTCTTTAATGGGGAAATTGACGATTTCTTTGTAGCTATTATAGAAACAACACTTTGGTTTGAGATGCGAGCAAACGCTGCTGCACTTGTAAACTCAGCAAGTGACTGTGGCACCTCCGAGCATGCAAATGACTCTCGTTCACACACCGCTCACTTCCCGCACTGACTGAAATTCCCCCAAACAAAGCAAGTCAGTTTGCAGTATCAAATTGTGTTTCCTGGTTTCAATGGCGCTAAATACACAGTGGGACAAAATGTCGGATTGTCAAAGGACAAAGTCGGAACACACTTTGTTCGAATGATGTAAAACCCACTGGCTCATCCCCTAAGGGTCTGTTGACATTTAATAGTCATGGTTACTGTTGGGTTGGGCTTGACATATTGATGCCAATGACGATGTCCGGCAGTTAATGATATTGAACTACGCTTTACTAACAAATCGGAAAGTTATCACATTTTCAGGCACTAGATAGTATCCAGACACATATAATTTATTTTTAATTCATTTGTCCCTATTCCCAAAGAACCATAGGCCCACAGGGTTTAAATGAAAGGGACTGTAGGGATGGAAATAATTCTACCTCCAGTTTATTGCGATCTAGAATGACTTAATTAAGCCCTGGTAAAGAGGACAGCAACTAAATTAACTATCCTTCTTAGAATTAGCCTTATCAGATGTTTGAAATAAACGATTTCTCTAAGCGATTGCTCCGAGGAACATAATTGGCTCAATTTTCTGAGCGTAAAATGCAGCCCATTACATGTGTTTCATATCCTTTAGAGCCACTGGGCTCATCTGAAGCCAGATTGCACCTGTATGCGCCCAGAGTTCAAATACCATGTTTGCTGGTGCTGGTAAATATACATACATATGTATACTGTATACAGTAAATGTTATTACACCCATATTGTCAGCTGACTGTGTGTGTGTGTGTGTGTGTGTGTGTGTGCTTGTGTGTGTGTGTGTTCGTGACACACCAATGTCTAACAGGTGTTTGTAGTGCTTCATTTCTGTAACGGGAGACAAGTAGGAATTGAACAAATCCTATTGTAAATGTGCCTACTCCACAAAGATAATTGGCTTATTCCTGTATTAAATTGGCCTCTCCTTCAGGACACTGTAGTGGGCTTAGCACGCTCCGTGTAGTCACTGTATCTCTCCTTCTGCTACTTGGGGACTTACAGGGGTATTACACACTGAATTAGCATATGACAATGATTAACTGATAGCCCCTCATACTGAGACCAGTTCTTTTTCCCCCTTGTCTACTGAACATGTCGCACACAAAACACTGCCAGGTCACGAGTTCGATCCCCACAAGGAGCTGTTCACATTAGAAGCAGCGCTTTTGTCTAACCGCCGATTCAGAAGTACATTTCCCATACCTAATAAATGTCTGAATAGTTCTGCGTTTCATGCTCACATGTCTAAACGAAGGTTTTAGGTCCCCGTAGAGCCTGTAGAGCTATGAAGACATTCTGTTGTGTGCCCTTATACCCAAGTCATTATCCGCACATCAAACATCACGCCGTCGCCTACGCACTTTCACTTTGAAGGTTCACTCCCTGTAGTGCCTGTGTTAACCCCTGTGGTCACAGCCCTGCCTCCCTCCTTCCCTCCGACACCCAAGCAGCCTCAACCCAGCCCGCCCCACCCCAGCTGATCCCGTAGCTTGAGGGGCGTAACAAAAATGTTAATAACAAAGACAATAATAGAAACACGCACATAGACTTGTCAGAATACGCACAGCGCTGCTCGCGTGAGTGGAAAGGATGCAGCTCGCGTTGAGTTAATTCCGGGACATGACCGAAAACTGTCTAGTTGGAGCACGCTACGATGAGGATGAAAGAACAGAAACTCCCCACACATAAGAGGAGAATAAGACCGAAGTAGGGAGCGAGAGAGAGAGAGAGACAGAGAGACAGACAGCGCTCGATATACGTGTCCTGATGGCTGCTAAATGGAACATGGAAATAAACGAGGGACAAGGAGGGAACGAACCAGCACAATGTGTGTTCAAAATGAGCGTTCTGTCGCCGTGCGACACGCCGGTCATGCTGTGAAGCCAAATGGTTGAAAGCATCTTTTTAAAGGTTGACTGATAATATTGAGCTGGTGAAATGGCAGCGCCGCAGGGATCTTCTGGGGATGAACAACACAAGCAGAGGGGGGAAAAATACGCGTTTGTGCTTATTTTAGCATCACATTTTAATTGATTATACAGTATATTGTGTTTTTTTCCTGTCTTCTGTCGTGCTATGAATTTTGGACTGTCCTATCAAGTCATGGATAGACCAACTGTCATGTGTTTACATTATCATCACATTCGTGTGGGTTCTTTGCATGTGCGGGTTTACCCAGTAGGGGGCACCTGTGAGCACACAGTTCATCAGTAGTGTAATTAATGTAGCCAGTGACAAGTTCACTTGTCATGTATGATATTTCAGCTCTGCAATCTACTTGAGGAGGCTTTTCTGATGAATGGCCAATTAGCGGCAGCCTTCTCATGCCTGGTGGCTGACTGATCTGTTTTTAATGGCACCCTTGCTTCTTTGATAAAACCAAAAATGAATCATCGATACCCTGGGCCCAAGCAGCACCGAGCAAAGCTCATAATTGTAATTTGGTGTGGGACTTTGGGGTTGGGTGTGTGTGTGTGTGTGTGCACTGGCTGGCCTTTTGTAAGGTATATTCAGCTATTGTTTACTAATTGCACTTTATGTCAAATTCACCAAATGTCTCTGTATTTCGCTAGCTTACTGTTTTTTGTGCGTGCTGAAAAAATAATCAAACAACCAACAATGCCACTTGGCTTCACAATGCGTTACAATGTGTGGGGCAGAGCCTCTCTGTGGGAGTTTGTTTTGATTTGAGCTGGAAGCTTAACAAGGGTTCTCGAGAATGACTAACCCTGCCTTTAATGTTGTGAACATGATTGGCTTTGATATAACTCAGTGACACTTTTCCTTTATCCAAAAAATTCATAGTAGATAGTGTACATACTTATAGCCTGTGTGTGTGTGTGCGTGTGTGTGTGCGTGTGTGTGTGTGTGTGCGCTTGCCCCCTCAACAAGCCTGTATTTTAACTGTTTTCTTTCTTCCAATGTCCTCCTGTTCCAGTCTGATCTGTTGTTGAAGGCAACTACTTAAAGTGAAAAAGTGTTGATGTTTTTGTTGCTTTAGTCTAAATGTTTAATTTTTATATGCATAATTACATTATGTAAACAAAAAAGGCGTATAAAAGCTCAAAGAAAAAACATTCAAAGATAGCCCAAATCTGTTTTCTTCTCCAGCTTGCCAGTTCCCGAGGAGGTGCGGCAGAACGTGTTCTGGGTTTCTTGGAAGGAGGCGAGGGACAAAGAGGTGCGATTTGAGCTGAAATGGCGGAACAAATGCGGTGGAACAATTGAACACGCTGCTAGAACCTTGAACTGAGGTAGCGTCGGACCACCCGGTGAGCATTAGCAATCCTTCACATGCCTTGTGTTTTCATGCAGAGTTTGTCTGGGCCGTAGCCGCTGGAAATGTCTAGCTTCCCCAGCGCTAGTGGCACAGGATCACAATGGGGTGATTACCGCCATCATGGAGTTGGCAGAAAACCTTGCCGACACGTCGGGTGACACGCGTAGCGTGGGGTCTTTTAAAGGGAAACTGTTACCATCCATCCATCCATCTTCTCCCGCTTATCCGGCTAGTCGGGTCGCGGGGGCAGCAGCTCCAGCAAGGGACCCCAA
>JAODUK010016048.1:0-22730 GCA_027564635.1 Typhlichthys eigenmanni | reverse complement strand
TGTTAGCTATAGGAGTGTAACTTGGAGCTATGTTAGCTATGTCAGCGTGTACCTTGGAGCTATGTAAGAGTGTACCTTAGAGCTATGTTAGCTATGTAAGCGTGTACCTTGGAGCTATGTAAGAGTGTACCTTAGAGCTATGTTTGCTATAGGAGTGTATCTTGGCGCTATGTTAGCTATGTAAGCATGTACCTTGGAGCTATGTTAGCTATAGGAGTGTACCTTGGAGCTATGTTAGCTATAGGAGTGTAACTTGGAGCTATGTTAGCTATGTCAGCGTGTACCTTGGAGCTATGTAAGAGTGTACCTCAGAGCTATGTTAGCTATGTAAGCGTGTACCTTGGAGCTATGTAAGAGTGTACCTTAGAGCTATGTTAGCTATAGGAGTGTATCTTGGAGCTATATCCAACACTGATGATCTTACCTTGGGCCATGAGGGGAGCTCTGCTGTGAGGTGGCCCAGACTGGTGGGGCACAGGCGGCTCCATGGGTCCGCTGGGGGGCCCCGGGTTGGGAGGGTTGTGTCCATGGCTCTGGAGGGGTGGAGGCGGCGCGTGGTATGGTTGAGAGTGTGGATGTGGGTGGCTGTTGCTAGGAAGCGGTGGGTTCCCGCTGCCCCCCACTCCTCCCCCACCGGGAGCTGCCTTCCCGGCGGGGGCCACGCCCGGGTTGTTGCGGTCCCACAGGTTGACCGCCTTGCTGTAGGCGCCGGGGTCACCCCAGGCGGACGTGCCATCGTCGATCTCCATCTTGCGTCGGATGGAGGGCGGGGAGGGCTCCTCCCAGCCCGTGGCGTCGCCCGGGGGCTCATGCTTACCGCCCGACCAGCCTGCGCTCTGCTTCGCCGCCGGACCCGCGCCGCTCCACGAGCCCATGGCCCCGCCCCCGCTGGCTCCGTGCCCCTCCTGGGGCTTGCCCCCCCAGCTCTGCACTGGAGCGCTGGGCCGCTGGCTGGACGGCTCGCCCCAACTGCCGGCTCCACCTCCACCGGGGCCAGAGGCTCCAGGCCCACCGGGGCCCGGCTTTCCCCAGCCCCGAGGATTCTCCTTCCAGCCTCCGGAGTCTCCCTCCCAGCCCGGGTTGGCGGAGCTACTCTTCTTGCCTTCTCCTGGCTCCCCCCAGTCCCCCCCACTGCTGCTGCTCATACTGTGGCTCCAGCCATGGGGGGCTTTGGGCTGCTCGCCCCAGCCCTGGGGCTTGGCCTTGTTGTGGGGGTCATCCCAGCCCGCAGACTTCTCTTCTCCCCACGAATGGCCACCATTCTTGGGGATACTGGGGGCGGGGCCTCCAGTCTGCTGCGGGTTCCCCCAGCCGCCGGGAGCGGTGGGGGGTTTCTTGTTGCCATGGTGTTCGCCCCAGGAGGAGCTGGACTGATTAGCGGGCGCCATGCTGCCGCTCCAGCCCGGGGTTCCTTGGGGACCGGGCCCGTCGCTCTTGCCTGCGGGTTCGGCCCTCTGCTGGGGGGCCATGCTGGGGTTGGGGGGCCCCTGGGGGTCGGCGGGGGCTGCGGGGCCCGAGCCCCAGGAGTCGGTGGTCTTGTCCTTCTTGCGCTTGGCGTCCGGCATTTCCCAGGAGGTGTGCTGGCTGACCGGGGTCTGGCCCCAGCCCGTGTTGGACAGCACCCGGGGGTCCAGGTCAGGTGCGGGCAGTAGTGGGGCCGGCTCCTCCCTGGGAGGGCGCTCCTTGTGGCAGAGGCGTCCGTCCGCGCTGTCGCCACTGCCCTCGCTGGCGGCGGTGGTGGTGGTGGCAGCGGAGGCTCTGCCCCAGGAGCCCGGCCGCTGCTGCTCCAAGGGAGGGGAGACCGGGGCGTCCCAGCCCCCCGGAGGTTCCCCGGGGGGCTGCTTGCCCCAGTCGGCGCTGGTGGGTTGTTCGCCCCACCCCGCAGAGCCCCCCGTGGAGTTCCCCCCTCCGTGGCCCCAGCCCGAAGCGGAGTCCCAGCCAGAAGACTCCTTGGTGGGCTTTGCGTCTCCGTTGCTGCCCCAGACGGAGAGGCCCCCCTCCCCGTTGCCGTGGGTGACCGCGGGGCAGGGCTGCCCCCCCCAGCCGGACAGGCTGCGCATGGGGCTGGGGGGCTCCTGCTTGTTAGTGTGATTTGGTCCGTCAGTGTTAAGGTTCTGAGGTTCCGAGCTGAAAGACACGTTTGCGGACGACGAGGACGAGGACGAGGACGACAAGGAGGGGCGGGGCTCTGAGGGGTCGGAGAGCATTAGGCCGCCCCAGGCGGCGCCGCTTCCCGCGGGGTTGCCGTTGCCACCGGCTCCGGCCTGGGCTGGCGACGGGCCGGGCGTGTTGCAGAGGTTGGTCGAGGGTTGGGGAGGGGAGCTGGAGCTGCCTGCCCCGGGGCCCGCCCCGTCGTGCCCCAGCACAGGCCAGGCAGACGGGTTGGCGTTGGGGTTTAGGTTCAAGTTAAAGTTGGCGGCGTTGGAGGAGGACGAACCCCAGCCCCTGCCACCCCCTCCTCCCACCCCCACAGACGGGCTGTCACCTTTCCCATCGCCTAAGACGGAGGACTGGGTCAGGCAGTGTGCGGGCCTGGGCCCAGACCCCCAGCTGCGATTGGCTGCGGCCTGGTTGGAGAGCATGCCAGCACCCCCGATGTGATTGGAAGGGCCAGGCCCCGAGACGGCCTTGCTGCTGGGGTGGTTGACGGGGAAGTGGCCTGTCTGGCCATTGGCCCCTGTAGCCATACTCATTGTACTACTGCTGCTGCTAGCCAGAGACCCAGGGTCAGTATCCACGGGGCATCCTCCTGGAGGCTGCTGGCTCTGGCTGTACGCAATGGAGGGCCACGCCTCCGTGTTCTTCTGGTCAAGAATCACAAGTTGTTCCCAGCCACTGGGATTGGCGGGAGCTAGAGACGAGCTAGTGGCACTCCGATTGGCTGGCGTGTGACCCCAGAGGGGGTTATCATACTGGGCACCTTGTCCACTCTGTGTTGGCAGTTCTGCAACAGAGGATAGCAAGACAGTAGGTGGAGGAGGGGGAGGAATAGGTATGTCAGTACACCCACACGCTGTTTGACATGGATGAGATACCATAGCCTCAGAAACTCAGAACATGCTTCATGAACAGCCATTAATACTGCCGAAGCAGGGGGGAATACATGCCTTTAAAAGACTTGGTGAAAAATAATAAAATAACTGACTAATAACTGCAATAATAATTGTCAATCTTTAACAGGAAAGCAATCAAATATGTCCCCTTCTAAAATATGAAATAATGTCCCAACCGACTAGACAACGGAAACCAAAAATAGTATCAGTATATGAGGCAGCAGACCCAGAACAGTGGCAACCCAATAAGGGAATCTCCTTAGAGCAAACGTCCAATAGAATGGCTGCAGAGTAACCCCCTGACCTCTGCCCCCCACAGTCTCAGCTGCAGCTTTGACCCCTGGTTGACATGCTCCACAAGCTAGGTGCGCTAGCCCCCGGGGCAGCATGCCCCCTTTTAGCGCAGACAGAAAGCCCTCTCCGTCCCAAACACGAGCCCCGGCCGAAGTGTGAAAAGCGTGCTCCCCAGAGCCAGTCGCTATAGGAAAAGCCTACCTCTAGAGTCTAGATCCTGCCTGCTTGCTCAGATCACCCTGGCGCACGTTCCATTTCGTTTCTCTGCCTGCTCTCCCCTCCCCTCTCGGCTTGTTGTTGTTTTGGTGCGACCTCACATGCGCACTGTGTACACAAAACCCACTGTGCCAAAGCCACACGTGAGATGGGACTGACCGAATGTGTCCTCTCTCTCTCTCCCTCTCTCTCTCTCCCTCTCTCGCCCTTTGTTTGAGCCTGCTAAACAATGCTTGCAAATGAGAGAGAGGGAGAGAGAGGTTGAATGGAAAAAGAGTGCTGTGTTTTCTGGCACGCGCGCTACACCGTCGTACTGTGGCGTCGCTCTGCTGAGCTGCCGAGTGCAAGACCGCCATTTTCTCAGCCCTGAACCGGAGCCAAACACAGCTCTATCGCCACTGCTGCGACAGCGTGCATGCTTTGCTTACAGCTGAACATTGAAGAAAAACAAAACCCCCACAACAAAGTGCCTAGCTAACCCGTGCGTTTGCTGCTTGTGTTCAAGTACGCAGACTACAGAAATGTGAAGCCGCCAAAACAACGCACATGACTGCTAAAATGGGGGTGGAGGTGGGTGGAAGAGAGAGAGAGATAGAGGGGTGAAATACCTGTGGACAGATGCCTCCCAACCATCCTGAAGACAGCTATATTTTGTGCGTAGCGGCGGCCATCCTTGTCTCAATATGTCTGCTTGGCTTGCCAGGCTTCTGAGACTCATTTTTGAAATGCTGCCAAGAAGCTGCACGGCATGAGAAACACCCCCTTCACTTCCTCTCTCCCTCTCTCTCCCTCTCTAGCGCTTTCTCCCACCACTTCTTTGGCTGGCTCCCTCCTCATTCTTGTTTGCCTTTTTATTTATATCATGTCGTATCCCTATCCTGACAGAGGATACGCGCTTGAGAAAACCCTGGGGGAAGGCTGCCGTGTGTGTATGTGTGTGTGACTGTGTTGTACCTGGGGGGAGGGGGCTTCTAAGTAAGCAGCGAGAGTGAAGGTTACACAGCATGGACATTCGCATGGTACACTCACCACGCATGAGGTCGGTCAAAACATGTGCCCACTGCCCCCCAAGCCACCCACCCCCCGCCAACCTCTCACTAAACATTTAGTCAAGACCACTCCTTCTGCAATTAGCGCTGCCGCCCACAATGGAAGAAGCCCTCTTGAATAGCAGGGGTAAGCTGAGAGACAGTGCATACACACGGTATGGGAACCAGTAAGACCAGAGAGAGGGCATACACACGGTATGGGAACCAGTAAGACCAGAGACAGTGCATACACACGGTATGGGAACCAGTAAGACCAGAGAGAGTGCATACACACGGTATGGGAACCAGTAAGACCAGGGAGAGGGCATACACACGGTATGGGAACCAGTAAGACCAGAGAGAGGGCATACACACGGTATGGGAACCATTAAATGCACTTTTTTCCAAAGCGCTTTACAGTATTTTGCCTGACATTCACCCAGTCACACACATATTCATACACCAATGGTGATTGCTGCCATGCAAGGTGCGACCAACCACCGGGAGCAGTTAGGGGTTAGGCATCTTGCTCAAGGATGCTTACAGGTAGGCCAGCGCCGGGGTTTTGAACCCACAACCTTCCGGCTGGAAGTCCAACACCCAGACCACTAGACCATCCTGCCCCCAAGCTGAGAGAGAGGGCATACACACGGAATGGGAACCAGTAAGACGAGAGAAGGCATCTTCGACCTTCTGCATGTCGTGTGCTGCACCGCTTACAGTGCTCAGAAGAAGCAACACATTTGGAAATGACGTATGGAGGCTAACGCAGCGATGCCTTTAACTGTGTGGTGGCAGGGCACCAACACAGAGAACACAGCTACTGCAGGTGTTCTGTAAGCCCGGCTGCTCCCACAGGTACAGCAGAGCGACTACCAGAATTAACTAAGGAGACATGCCTAACAAGATACAAAGTACCTATAATAATAATCATAATACAATTATAAATATGGGAGGGTGGCATGGGATCAAAACAAAACAAAAACCAACATAAGGGAGTGTGGAATGGGTGAGAACCATGGGCAAACAGCATTGCTTCCCTGGATGAAGGCAGGTATTGTTTACAAGTTATCCCAGCGCCCACGGAACAACACAATAAGTCAAAGTCTTGCAAGAACAAAGTGCCATTATGGTCAAGCTTCGGCCTTCTGCCCTCTCTCTCTTCACCAACAGGAACTAACATGCGCCCAGTTCACCCAGAGCACTCCTTTGCTTACATATTCAAGACCCTCCCCATCCGCCAATCAAAACGGCACGCTTCACATCATTTACACATTTGCTTTTTTTCAAGACAAGTGACTGACTTCCCTCTGCTGTGGTAGTTGGCCTTACCTCACAGTAAACAAATATCCCATTCATTTTCACAAAGCAAGCGCACACACGCGCACACACACACACACACCTAGAAGAAGGGGCTTAAAAGGTTATGTGTTGAATCAGATAACTCGTCTGGTGAGGGTTAGATAAGTAGATAAAGAGAAGAAGAATAGACTGATAAGACAGAGATACATGGCGCAGGTAAGTATATCTGGGAGGTAAGTCTGGGCCTCAGCTGGGTATCCTGGCCTAATGACGTCCCAGAGGGCTGAAGATGGCACAAAGCGGGCGATGACTGCTGCCAACCAAATGACAAACAAGCTCGTCAGCACACAAACACACCATTCATCGCACTGCTCTGTGCTACCTTGTTAATGCTACAATGCCAAAATCCTTCTGTGCTATCCAAGTTGGAAACAAATATTAAAAAGATATACCCATGGTTATTAGTGTAAACCCATTATATCCTGCATGTAGCTATTCATAATATAGTACTGTACTTTCCCCCCTTATGTAGCTTTCTTACTGTGGCAGCCTAGTGAAAATGAATGAAAATAGCAGGATGAGAGCAGCATATTTTACAGCTTAGCAATGTACTGACTGGAATGGGCAAGTTATTTTATTAAACTAAATATTGGTGATTGTACATAAAAAGGCAAAATCACCCTGCTGATTTACTCGTGTAAGACAGTTTTTCCTACACAAGAAGGAATTTTGACCACATGCTGTTTAACAAGTCAAGGGTGAAAAGTTTGGGGGCGGGGGGGGGGGGTACAGGGGCTTGAACATGGTCATGCAAGGGCGTTGTAGGTTTGCTTAATCAAGTCCACACCTGCCACAACGACGAGTAAATATTATGGGATGGGATCTAATGTCTGAGTCTTTGTGGGATCCTTGACTGACTCATCCGACTATAGGTCAGCTGGTGACACATTCTCACCAAGAGAAGGCAGGATTACACATTTGGCAACTGACATTCTAGACTGGCTACAGTCTCTTTTACAGGATATTGTTTTGGGGTAGTGCACTGCATTCAGAGCTGCTAAGCTTAGTGTACTACTTTATGTAGGGTCTAGTGTCTTTGTATCGTTTCATGTTACACCTTGGTTCGTGAGAAATTACATTTTCCCCCCCATTATCTAGCAAGAAATGACATCTATCCATCCATCCATCCATCCATCCATCCATGTTTACAAACCTTCTGCGGGATGTAAACTAACTGGCACACTGATGGCATGGCACACTCCCCCCCCCCTTAAAAACACATAATATTTTGTGTTTCTATGGGAAAGTATGTTATTGCACATTGGTAACAAAGCAGTTGATTTGTATACATCCTCCCCACAAAACACTCACATTCTCCAAAATGTAAAAGAAAGCGTTAGCCTGGCATTTCCTCATTGAAAACCAATGGTAGAAGAGCAAGGGCCGCACACCCCACCACCAAGATATTCTATCACTTATTGTTTTCCTTCTTTGTGTGCATCATGTACCCCAAGGCAAAGGGGACAGAAAACATACAGAAAACTGTGTAAAAACAAATGCAGATCAATGCATTTGGCAGGAGTATATCCGCCTCATCTTTCTCCTGCCATAAACGAGGTCAAGGACCTTCTTAGCTTGCCACCATTATATCCCTTCTTCCCCCCGTGTGTTCTCATACGAAAAGACAGACATAGTTAGAGCTTGACTAATCCGAGATGCCCCAGGGAATAATATGAGGGAGGGCTGGAGTGACAGAGATGGGTGGGGGCTGAGCCAGACGAGAGAATGGGACGAGAGAAGAGAAAAATAACTAGAAAGGTAGCCCTGTACGACTGGGGCTAACGGAGAGCTGCCGTTTAATCACACCACCACAAGACATCCCTCTCGTCTTTGAGGGGAATCCCAGCGCTCTTTGATTGCACCATCAGCAGAGTTGACATGTGCATCAAGGCAAGGCTGTGTAAACCGCCTCTGCTCACCGGCGCTAGACAAGATAGTAGCAAATTAGCTACAGTGCTCTCTCACTGGCGGAGCCACATATCTGTATTAAAACACGTTGTATTGGTAATGGCTAGGGGGTGTAGCGAACAAGAACTAGAAATGTGGGAAAACGTGTTAAGACGTTTTTTAATATGGTACAAATTTCTATTTTCATAAAGCTTACGCTACACTATTTATTTTGTGGCTGTACGTCATTAAGATGCAGAGACATTTTAAAATGGACACCCTTCATAGCTAGCTACGGTCTAGATCAGAAGTGTTACTGGGCACGTGGAGGCAAAGTCAGACTCATAGCTGAACATTTAACCCACTCACAATTCAGCATAGAAATACCGGGATATCATTTTTGGTCCAGAACACAAAAGGTTTAAAAATAAATAAACAAACAACAACAATAATACACATGAAGTAATGTGTAACCCACAAGGGATGGCGCGGTCTGGGCGCCCTACTTTCCACAGAGCCAACGTGTGACTGGGCAATGAAAAACAAGCCGAGGGGAGGGAGGTGGAGGCGACGGAAAGGAAAGCGCTGAAGATGAATGCAGCCAGTGTGCTACTGCGGCAGCCTCTATGCTAGAGACGCAGATAACAGCGGAGAGGATTGGACTGGGGAAAGGAGGGGGGGTGTGGAGCAACCGTGCCCCCTGAGAGACAGCGCTGCCAGTAGGCAGCCGCCAATCCCAGAGGCCCTCCGACGGGTGGAGGGGAGCCACGGGTCTGGTTACAGGAATAGACAATGAGGTTGAAGTACATGCGGTACATGGGTATACGGTATCTGCATTAAATAACATCCTACATGACCAGAGCCAGATGCACGTGACCAACACGGGTTACATACAGAGAGGAGAGGGGGGAGAGAGAGCCCCCCTTGAAAGGGGGAAATGGAGATTGGTTGCTTGATGCTTTTTATAGAGCAGCAGCAGCAGCAGCAGGCCTCTCTGCTACGCGGTGCAGCATTCCAGAGCGGTGCTGTGTGCTGGCTAAAACAAGACGTGTGAGGTGAGGGTTAGCATGATTCCTGTTAACGTACTAGCATGGGCCGCCATTTATCGTGTCAGCTTAATGTTTATTAAACGTACTATTGTACTGTTATTCACACAGATAAGGCTAGATGGATTTTTTTGGACCAAATGGCGGACAACCACAATCGGAAGATGTGAACTTCAACGTGTGTGCATAAAAATCATCCCAGACAGACACTAATGGCTGCCGCCCATCTGTCCGCCTGTGTACCTAAACAGCGAGCTTGAAGACGAACGAAAGCAACGCAGATGTGCCAGAGAGGGGAGGAGAAAAGGCCTCGACTTTTACCGTAAGCTGTGAGTCACTGCAGCCCACAGTACTGGACCTCTGCCACCAGCACTCTGTGAGCCTCTCTCTCTCCCTCCCTCTCTCCCTCTTTCTTTCTCTGCAACTAGCTAGGCTCGCAGCACAGGAAATAACTCTGGTCAACAGAGCTCAGAGCTACATGACAACCAGTGCCAAGGAGAAAAGAAAGAACATTAGAGACAGAGCTGCGCTCAAACTGCAGAGGGATTTAGCCACTTCCATCTCAAACACCCTGTTATTTTGAGTTGAGTATTCCTCAGCCTCATCATGCTATAGTCCTATACATGTGATCAGTGATTAGCACCTCATATTTCCAACTTGGAGATTAATGAGGCCACGGTTTATTGTGACATGCTGAGCTCCCCAAGAGCAGGCTAACTGGTTGGCTAATGCCGGGTACACACTGGACGATCCTACCAATTTACAAAACATAAGAGACCACATACCTAACGACCGCTTTGATCGTTGTGTGTGTGAAGGGCAATGATTTGGCCAAAACAGCAAACCACACACCAACCGATTCTATTTCTAAACAACCCATTCCTGAATTCCAAAACCGGAAATCTCGCAAATATCCCGCGAGAAACAACGTGACTTTAGTGTAAAAACAAACATGGCGGACAAGCTTTCTCAACCGTTTCTTCAGAACATTATATAGACAAACTGATACAGTGGACCAAGTCGCGGAGATGGTGTGAAAACTAATATATCTTCCCCGCCACAATGTGAATAAAATACACACTGATTACATTATTTGTGTGATTAATTGTTGACATCACTTTAAAACCAGCGTGGCTCTTTCCCATGTGACAATAAACTGCCAGCATACTTGGCTGTGGCATACTTGGCTGTAGTGCATACTTGGCAGGATTTTAGATCGGAAATATTGAACGTGTTTAATATTTGCGATGTCAGATCGGTGAGGCTCCGATAGTTGAAAACCACTCTTAACATACCCCACACCATAGGATTATCGATCGGTAGAGCCATCAACAAATCGGGCCTATGCTGACCAGCATCGGAAGGGGGAAATCGGGCTAATTATCCTGTAGTGTGTGCCCAGCATAAGGGATCTCACACACACACACACATGCGTGGGGTAGCCAGCTGTGTTTACTCTCCAGCCCCCCTCCCCCGCATCGCTCTCCATCTCTTCTCTCTCGGAGACTCCCCAGCGAGGCAGAGGCGGAGGGGAAAACAAACAGAGAACAGACAGTCGACACCTCTCAGGCAACGCTGCTCCGCACTGCTGTGCAGGTAAGCTCCGCTGCTTCCCTGCAGGCATACTGTTCCCTCTCATCATGAGACCAGCACAGCAGCCAACACCACCACCAAGGGCTCCTGTAACAACCAGCCGGTTCCCACTGGAAGTCAAATGTCAAATCCATGACTTTTCTCTGACATTCACTGACTAAAAATCTGAATGTCCATGGCATATATAACAACAGACCACCAGATGGTGTTTGTGTAAAGCCAGCATGGCCAACAATAAATAAACTGAAAATTAATGATATTTGCGTACTTACTACTCGTGTATGAATTCAGAACAATCATTTAAAGATTTGTTGAGAGATCTCAAAATGTAATACCATGTCCAATAACATTTTGAAAACATTTAAAGATGCTACAAACAGAATTCCTTATTTAATGATACACCCCAATTTTTTTTTTTATTTCATGACATTCCATTTCTGGAATACACTTTTTCAGAAATTCCAAGACCAACAGGAACCTGAACAGTATTAATTGCAAAACTCTCTAAAGACAGACGCAACAATGACAGTAAACAAAAGAAAGCTTTGATATGTGAACATAGACATTTAAAAAATTACATATTCAGCATGCATTGTCACTTCCCCATCTAATATGCTATTAATGCTAATGTTGATGTGACAACCGCTATAATGCAATTAGTGCTGGGGCGATTAGTTGATGTAACCGGTTACGTAATTACGTTGATTTGCAAAAAGTACCGTCGACTTGACAATATACCTAGAAACTGTATACTCAGATCTGAATAAACAGTAATGTGCTGTGAACGCAGCCAGTCGTCCTGAAACCAAAAGAATAAGACTGTGTGTGTGTAGCCTACCTACCCTAATTCAGCCACTGATGACTCTGTAGTAGATCAACTTGGCCCGCATTATAGACCACGGCGTGGTAAATACCAGGCCAGCACCAGCCAACAATGTTAGCGTTAGCCCTAACGTGACATGCATTTGTACTAAAGTGTCAACGAAAACATTGCGGGACGCAGTGAAAACGCTACACGCTACAAAAAAAAAAAAAAACGCTACACCCGGATCCATTGAAGCGGAGAAAAGTAGCGGATACGTTTTCGCTTCGTGCCCATTGTACACCACATAGCAAACACAAAGCATGCAGCTCCGCTGATCTGGCATGTTCAAGCGCTCTCTGCCTGGTTAAAAGCACTGCATGCTAGACCACCAGCGGACGCTTCGTTTTCCGTCTCGCACATTTATAGACTATAAGCAATATAACCCGATGATCTAACTGTTTGCTTGGTTTTTACCCCCGCTGCCCCCTTGCTCTACAATCTCATCGATCTGACAGTGTTGTCAAACGTTAACTTGTAGGCCACATTACTTGTGTGTTGACATAGAGGTCTGATTCTACAGTACCGGTATAACTGAACTGTCCTAAAAGAGCCTAACATGTGAGTCTGAAGGGAGAGAAGGAGAGGGCGGGAGTTCATGCATCTGCTTTGGTGGGTGTGTTAGATTTGATTAAGAATGCACTAGTTTTAGTTATTCCTGTTAGGATTACTGTTACTCAAATTGCACACATTTTACTGTAAAATGATTTTGTTGGACTGCTAAGCTTGAGGTTGCACAATGTATTGGTATTCCTCAAAAGAATTGAATTTCATGTATCAATTTGAATTTCACTTTAATTTGTTGTTTGCCAAATGTATAATGCACTTCATTATTTTAAAACAAGCTCTTGCAGATTTAATGTTAGTTAAAGACTTAAAGATTTTGTTAAAATATTAAAACCAGTTAAAGGTGTATGCAGTGATTGTAAGATAATACACTTTTAAATTAAGCAAATATCTGCTCAGGGTCTGCTAGCTGCCCATTCTCTGTACATGCTAAATACAATAATCTGGTGTTTCTACACTGCCCTGCCTTTGTAATAAGCAACACAAACAAAGTGGTGCAGACCGCACAACACTGTGTTACCAATGTGGGGGACAAAGCTTCTGAGGGAGCACCCTATGGCAATAAATGGATATCTATATTATTGATAATTTAGTTATACGATTAATAAAAAAAATAATCGCTAGATTAATTGTCAACATTTTTTTTATCGTTTGGTACAGCACTAATTGCAATAAGTGTTACTAACCCAACCCTGGGCCGTGACAAGAAACCGCTGTTATCGCTGCTTCCTGAGGCTAGCCCATCGAATATGACATCTGATTTAGGGCGTGTGCACTATGGAGGCACAAATTCCCCCAGCCCCGTATTAGCCGGTTGTAGCCTTTGGGAGTGTATGTATTTTCGACACGCCAATGTTATGCTTTACAGCACGTGAACTTTACTACAGTTTAGTCATATTCTGTTTGGGAAGCGCATCATGGATGTATTGGCAGCGCACACACTCGAGTGAGTCTTGTGGGACATGTCTGTATTCGTGTGCAAAACAAAATGGAATATGTTGTCCCCTAGCCTTTTGGGTTGTCGAACCGAATATTGTTCCATCACTTCATTCGGTCTACATGCTATCTAAATCAAGTTGGTATAGGCTAGGCTCTTGATTGAAGTTTTGTATTTTGATCAAATGAACCACAGAAAATTAAATGCAGGGTCAATATGTGAAACCTAAGCCATTCATGTTATCATATACAGTGCATGGCAGTCTCTCTCATGCACACACACACATCTCACAGCAATGCACAAAATACCACAGAATGCAAAAATATCAAGTGGTATAATTAGCAAATTCAGCATAAAATGGACCAATCCAATGCAGCAGTTATGGCTATATTAAGTTTAGTTTTGATGGCAAGAACTCTGTTTGTAGCCTACCTGAATCTCCCAACAGGCCTAATTGCACTTAAATGCACTGAATTGGTTTAGTTTTGACTTATATATTTTATACAATTTAGGCAATACAAATTTAGATTTTTGTTCATTCATTACATGGTTCATTATATCATTCATTATATTATGACATTTCTTATTTTCATTTTTGTGTATGTACTATTACTCTTTACTATAGCAACATATTATTAGATTCATCAATGAATCGTTGGAATAATCGATAGATTATTCGATTACTAAAATAATCTGCATCTGAAATCAGCCCTATATGTATGTATAACATTTTTAAAAAGCAGACCATTTTGTCTGGCTGTAAGGGCCCT
The DNA here is from genome assembly GCA_027564635.1 of Typhlichthys eigenmanni. Classification (NCBI taxonomy): domain Eukaryota; kingdom Metazoa; phylum Chordata; class Actinopteri; order Percopsiformes; family Amblyopsidae; genus Typhlichthys; species Typhlichthys eigenmanni. The sequence goes on along the minus strand of JAODUK010016048.1, from coordinate 9,115 downwards.
GAGGAATAGCCATGTTGCTCGTTATGCTCAGTAAGGCACACTATTATCCAATGCCTTAAGCCCACACACTTTGTTCTCTTTCATCATTTGCCAATGTATACATCCATTTGAAACCACACTTATGAGACATCTGTGAAATGTCTGTTGCAACACAGGGCTGCCTGCCTTCAACCTGAGCCAGGCTCAAGCACCTGTGTGGTCTTCACAGACCCTCTGCACCGAATGACAAGTCAACTAGCTAACAGCCAGGCTACATCGAACATGTAGCGTAAGTAGAGGGGATTTCAGACTTTCACTGGCTACACCTGCAGTGCACTTATGGCGAGTCATTTCAAAAGTGGCACTTCTCCACAGCGTACACCCTCACGCTTAGTGTAGCCTGCTCCATTGATTATTATGGATGTGCATTCTAACGCTGCGTGCTTGAGGTGCAGGGGACAGCCTCCTGGTGGGGATGCTCACCTGTGTGCAGGCTGGTTGTGGAGGAGGAGGAGGACTCTATAGTGGCGGGGGGTCGTCCGGGAGCGCCGGGTGGCAGGGGCTGGCCCCTCTTCAGCAGCTGCTTGTGCTCCTGCTGGCGGAAGCGAGGGGGCACCTCTCTGGCCGGGTAGCGCTGCTGTTGCTGCGTTGTCTGGCCTCCGGACGGGGCGCGCTTGCCATCGCCACTGCTAGGGGGCGCAGCAACTGGGGCGGCGCTGGGGCTGGCGGGGGGAGAAGGAAGGGAGGGGCCGGGCCTGTCGGAGTCGGGCACTGTAGAGAGGGAGGGAGGGGAGGGGAGGGAAAGGGGGGAGAGCAGGGCGTCAGGCTGAAGCAACGACACAGCTGATGTGGCTCAGAACACACAAGGATTTATTTTGAAACACAATGATTTGTGTTTGCACCGGGACACGCTTACAATCCATAGCTGGTCCCTATACTAGTGATGCTGCCAGCTTTATAACTGCTAATAACTGCATTACCATTACATATTTAAATGCTCTAGGCCTCTAGCTTTACCTGTATGTTAATTCATGCATTACATTTCTAATTGCATTTCAATAGGTTGTAAAAGTAAGCCTAATTCCGAATTTATATCCTTGACAGTGCGCAGCAGCCATCTTGCTGTGATGTCATGTTGGGAACTCTGACCTTGCCTGAGGTCTCAGGCTGATCCCCCAATTCGGAGACATTTTATTTTATTTTTCCCTGTTGGAAGTCCTCCGATCTGATATATAAACCGAACACAGAATTAGATCTGCCACCTACATTATTGCTGAAAATAATCCAATGGAAACTGCATTGTTGAGACCCCCAGCAATATTGAAATAACAGTGCTAGCCATCAGCTAATACTATGGGTACACCTTGAAACAAGTTAAGCTAAAAGACCTCTTTTCCTCTCTCCCATCTTTTTTATTTCTACAAACTACGACCTTGCGCTGACCTTTCTAGTTGACTGTTATTACAGTACGTCTCTACAATGCTCTTACATCTTGACTATGAACAGCCATATCACCTTCTCCTTTATTTAACACAAGATACTTTAGCAGCTGAGCTGAGGTTTTTCAAAGCGAAACACACCCTGATTTAAAGAAAAGTATTGTTGTTGGTGGTGGTAACTAAAACATAAATGAAGATATCTACACTGTCTTAAAAATAAACTGTACATTTATCACTGGTCTCAGTGGCTAAGTTTAACGGCCTTTTATTAAATTTTTAACTTTAAACAAATAAAGAACCTTATGATACAAGTCCTTGCAGGCAAACTTGGCACACAAATATATATGTGGGCAGAGTTTGGAAGTGCTAAAGGTCAAGACTAAGGCCAGAAGGATAACTTAAGCTCAAGGGTCAAAACTGCACTGCATTGTGGGATATTGAAGTACATTTGGTAATCGGTTCCAAGCAGCGGCTTACATAATAGTCATGGCATGTGTTGTAACACAAAGGTTTCTGTAACCCACGCACATATACACCCTCAAGCAGTTGACAATGTATGGCGAGCAAAAATGGCATTTGGGGGTCTAGCTTGTAATACAAAAAAAAATGGAATGAGGGCGCGGGGGGTGTGTGTGTGTGTGTGTGTGTGTGTGGGGGGGGGGGGGGGGGGGGGGGGGCGGGGGGTTGGGAGAGGGCTGAAACCACTGGCTGCATGCTGCGCTCCATTTTCAACCAAGACTCTGCCTGTCTACCTGCAGCATGACATTCAGAGTGTGTGTGTGTGTGTGTGTGTGTGTGTGTGTGAGAGAGATGAAGGGGAAGAGGGGGGGCGGGGTTGCCTAACAAAGGATTTCTCAACATCTGCTCCGTTTCCCCTCTCCTTCATTGCGCCCCAACCCCGACCAGTCCCCCATAAGCTCCCTCCCTCCCTCCCTCCCTCATCCATCCTCTGCAGTCTAGTCTCCCCGCCCGCCGTATCCCTCGGACATTATTACGGCATTAGAGGCAGCAGATGGATGTGGCCGCCTCCTGGCCGATTCTCCCCACTGATTCCAAGTGGTGATTTCCTCCTAACGGGGGAAGGGGGGGGGGGGGGTTGAAGGGAGAAGGTGTGCTGTGCGATAACAATGGGAGCCATCGTGATACAGCGTGGATTCTTCTGGAAGCTTGGAGGAAACGGGATGCTCTCTCAGCCAATCACATAAGCGCAAATAAATGGGAGTAGTAGTGACAGAGGAAAGGTACAGGAGGAGAGAATAACGCATGATGCACTCGCACGAGAGCCCCCAGCAAACAGAGAAGCCCTCCACTGCATTCAAACTAGCAGCCTGGGTCTAAATCCTCGTATAGAAACACCATTAGTCTCTTGCAGTAGGCAAGGACACATTGGACTGTATATATTATATTACAGTCAGTCATTCTCGTACTCCATGATGTGGCTGACGCCATTCAAGAAACGACTATGATGATAAAATAAAGACTTGTTCAATGCTACCAGAACTGCACCAGAATCAGTTGATTTTGTTGGCAATCACTGGGATATGTCACAGCAGCTGACACTTCTGTAGCTGTAATGTGCCACTGTTGTGAAAACACATTTGATCGCTCTGATCAATCTTAAACAAACAAACAAAATGGCAAATGCCTTCGGCACCCACAGTGTGTGGCACATTAAGCTAAAAGTCTTGCAGCGCAGCACTCTGAAGATAACAAAAATATATAGAAATAAAACGTGGTGGGAAAATAAATAATAAATCAAGACTTTTAATCTGTGCCACCGACAGTCCATTTGGAAAATAACAAGTGCGCCAGAGGATTCACAGTTCATTAAAGACACACTTTAAAGCCTCGAGGCTCCCGTGCGCTCACACAGGGAAAAGACTTCCATAAATAAATTAAAAAAGGGCTCTTCATTTTCTGATGGGGAAAATGATAGCATGCCAGGGTGGGCGGGGTTGTCCAAGTGCGTCTTGGTAGAGAGTAGAGTCTAGCGAGGTGAGTGAGAGGTGTGTGGGTGAAGAACCCCCCCCCCCCCTTCCCTACAATTTTGCAGAGAGCAACTGGCTGACTGAGCCTCCAGTTCGTCACAAACGGCCCGCCAAGCTCCACGTTGGAGTGCATCACCAGGCAAACACGTTCAGTTAGCGGGTTGATTATAGGCTTTCCATCGCTGAGCCTTTAATCGGCCCGGTGTGGACCTGAATGGAGAGCATTCATGCTACCTAAAGAACATCTCACCAGCCTGACTGATGGGCCTCAGCTTATACTTATCCTCAGAGAGCTGTCCAGACCTGAATTAAAGAATGGCTGCATAGAGGCTGTAATGTACACGCAAGGAGAAGCACACTTGAAACAGCCTTTACCCATGAAATACAAAACTGGGTAAACGGTGCTGAAACTATAACACCTGCATCATCGATGCAGAACTCAACCCACAAAATGACTTGGAAATAGACCATGTATTCACCTTGTGACAAAAGGAGTAACAAATTCAACAAGTTCAACCCTTAATTTGTCCCCATGGGTATCACATGAGTATCACATGATATACACACAAAAAAGACACCTCATGAATGTACTAATAATGTTAATTATATGCGGGGTCGTTTAAAAGATAAACGAGTAATTGTAAAATATTCATAAAATTAAATTAAAGAAATTTAAAAAATTGCCAATACCTGAAGTAGTAGTAAGTAGAGTGATATTAGTTGGGCGTAAAATAAATAACAGTAGGGACCACATCTCATCAACGATAAAATAAGAAATTAAATAATAATCATCGGCGTCATAATCGGAATTGTGAAAAACGATCAGAAGATAAAAAGAGAACCATAAAACAAAAACCTCACACCACCAGTCATCACCTGCCCTTCTGGCCAGTATTTCGAAGGGAAATAGCAGTGGGAATGAATGAATGTTTATATCTGTTACTCTTTATCGGAGGAGGTCTAAACCGTTGGCCAGAGGGAAGGATCTGAAACTCTCTGTGAAGGGGGTTGGCATTAACTTATAAAATAGCCTTAGCCTTCCACACGACTTGTCTGTGGTACAGGTCAGTGAGGTTACTCTGCTGGACACCTAGAAGTTTGCTGCTGACCTTCACAATTTTTGAGAGGGATGTTTTAGCCTTGACGCTGAGATTTCCATACCAACAGACTCAATATATGATTTCTAAAAACGGATCATGTGGGTTTTATCCACATGGAATTTGGACAATTTGGACAAAACAGTAATTGCTGGCCCTTTTTACAGAGCAGGTCAGTATTATCATTAAAATTTAACTTCTTATCGCCGAGATACTGCAGAGGTATTTGAATGTTTCTACACTGGCTACATGTCCCTTTATTGTAGTGTTCAGAGGGGCAAGAGGCTTACATCTAAAATAAATGAGCATGTCCTTTGTTTTTTCCACATTCAGTTGCAGGAATGCCTTTTCACACCAGAATACAAAATCATCTACCACATGACCATGATCAGTGTCATCTGCGTGGACAAGGCAGGATGGCAGAATAGTCTGCAAATTTAGATAATTTAGAAAAGATGAGTCTGGGTTAAGCCCATTCTGCAGGTTCTGATGCATGCCACTGCTGTTTGCATAGTGGATGTGCAAAGCTAGCTAGGAATGTTGCAATGAATAATGACAACAGAGGCAGAACTGCTGCTGTTTGCAAACCAAACTGCATTCGCTTGAACCAAAGGCTTACTTGCGATAAACGGTTATATTTATCCCTGCAGATCAATATTCCCTGAAACTAAAAGTATACATTTATATATAAATAAATCCATAAAAAGGCATATTCTAATGAAGTTGAGGCAGTGGCTTCTGTACCAGCTGTAAGGAAGCACCTCGGGGCCCTAGCATGTGAGCAGTGGGCCTCATAAGGCAAGAGAGGAGATTACAGGGTTCAATTAGGACTGATTAAATATGACGCTGTAGTTAAAGAGGAAGAGGTCTCTCTGGTCTCATCACATTTAACGCAGCGAAAAAGAAAAGACACTCTTACACACTCGACACACTAAATGCCTGACAGTACGGCGAGAAAAGGAGCCAAGGTCAGAACAGTCAAGGCGCTGTTTGAAAGCCTGAATGGTGCTCAAAGCAGACACACACACACACCTGAGTGGTATTCTGCACGTCAATACCAATCTCAGTAAACCCCTGGCGCTCAATCTCGTCTTTTCATTAAGAGCAGCAGGTGCAAGCTATTCTTAGCCTGTAGCAGCACGGCCTTGTCTGACAGGAGATGGGTGTGATGGGTTCGAGGGAGGGAGGGCTGGCTTTAAATGCCCGTCGGAGGGGAGAGGGACCCCTCTGAGTGGGACCCTAGCTAAGAGGAAGTCAACTGGGAAGCACATGGTGGGCGGAGGAGACGTGCCCTGCCCACATGGGCACACACCACAAGAGATGTACACATTTATTTAAAAAAAACAAACAAAGATCACATTTATCAACTTGCAATATTGGATGGTGGCATTTTCATTTCAATGCGCATTTAGTAAATTAGCCTTTTCAACCTGATGATGTTACATTTCTCCATTTGTCCAAACAGACCATTCAAGAGGAGGTGGCTTCATCTACTAATGATATTCTGGGAGCACCCCCACCTCCCTTCCATGTCTAATTGCGGGGATTCCGTTTCCATTGCATGTATGATTGGCTAGCTTATTGTGCATGACTTGATGCAAATTAGGTTATGTAGAGTTTACTACAGATGATTCCATTACGGTGATTAATTACCTGGCTGGCTACTACCTTATTTCCCCTCATGCACCATTCCTCCTATCTATATACACAACACAGAAAACACACATTACACATGCGTTTGTATACAAGAATGCATAACCGACTGTCGACAACATGAATGCGGCCCCAGTTTGCTAAGCTCTGAGAGTATTCGTGTGCAGGGGAGGCCGTTCGCGTCTCTGTCTTTGAAACCAAAACAGCATTGTTTCTCTAAAAGCCGCAAAAGAATCTCCAAATTCCCCTTTCATTTTCATTTGTGTCTAAATGACTGTGTGGTTCCACTGCCTTAAGGGTGCTAACCTTGTGGTGTGTTCTTGGAGAGAGAGAGACACAATTAGGCCAGATAAGTGGTAGTCCCGACCAACTCTAAACAGTATGAACGCCTACAGTAGTGGCCAGACAGATACTAGCCGTTAACCACAGTGAGCTATAAAGTACTCCAGCTGAGGTCCCCTTGACTTAAAACCAACCAAATTGACTGGAATAGTAATTAAATAAAGATGGAGTGTCATTATTAAGTCTCCCCTGCTGCATCCAGTCATGCTCAAGCTCCTTGGGGCTTGCCGTATGGAAATGAGGGGGTGACAACGACAAGGGTGCTTATAAATTCCTCGCTGTTAGCTAGTGTACAGTAATTAAGGCAATATGAAAGGACAAATTAACCTGTTGCCAAATTACAGGATGCAGCAGCAGCCCTTTAAACAACTGTGTTCTCTATGGTAGTATGCAAATGCCCCCTTGATGTGTGTGTGTGTGTGCGCGCCCCACACCCCTGCTTTCCCCCGCCTTTCAGGGAAGATTCAAATAAAATCATGCTATGAACACAGAACAACGGCTAAATAGCTAATTAACTCTAAAGCACTGACCTTAGCATGACTATTGCTGAAAACAATTAAATTTTAATAGAGTAAAGGATTATAGGTCCATAGTCACCTCAATAAATAGAGAGAAAGTCTGAAAGGGGTAGTTTGTATTTATTGAAAATACCCCATAAGTCATAAACATTGCAGTGCTTGTGCATCCACTCAATTACTCATTGAAAACACATTATTCAGCTATTAGGTAATTAAGCATGTATACTGCACATGCATAGCACGGGGCATTAAACCAAACTTGCACTAGTATTTCTTCCTGGTTATTCTTCGCTACAGCAGCGTCAGTCAGATCAATTCCAGTTGAACTCAACTGGACTCAACGGCGGCTGCCTAACACTGCCTACAGCAGTGCAGTCAAGATGACTGGCATTAGAGCTCGCCTCTGCTGTATACATGCAATGCGACCGTGACTCCACAGACAGATGTGTGAGAGTGGAGGCAGCGTGATGAGAATTACTGGACTTAACTTGTTCAAACAGCAGCCTCTGCAGCATGCTGTACAGTAGAATGAGTGCTGATTTCACAGCAGGAGTGAGTGATGGCTAGATTATGGGAAAGTGGCCTCATGAGTGTGTGCGTGGTTGTTGGCCAGGTTTGTATGCAGCCGAGTAAGTAGGCCAGGGGTTATGTACTAGCCAAATGATTGTGTGTGTATGCATTTACTGTAGGTGTGAACATGGGTGTGTGTGTGAACTATAACATAATGGTGCACATTCCCTCTATTTCTACAATGTCGAAGAAAAAAAAAAGCGGTATTGGCCGACTTGCTGCAAATTATTGTTATTATTACAGATAACAACGTGAGCAGGAGCATAAAGTCTGTCATACATCTGTGGAAAATTAATGAGTAGGTGGAGAATATGATAAATTATATATTAATTAATGATAATGTATTTTCTCCAGGTTTGACGACTGGAAATTCCCTCACAAAAGCCCACCGTTTTGACAAAAATAACCACAATTATAATATAGCCTATATGCAATTTAGCAGACAACTTTCTACAGAGTTACAGTGAGGACAATTACCATTATTACTAATATTAAGGAGCAGGTAGTAGTTAGGGAACCGTAGGTGAGGCTTGAACTCACTACCCTTTGTCAATAAAGTCAATAATTCAATATATATTGCGATAAAACATTTCTTAATAACGGTGATATGACTTTAAAAAACGTATTTCCGGTATTTCGATAAGCTATACATTACACAGCATTTGTCACTGAATGACGGAATGAGAAAGAAAAGAAACTACGTGCGTGATGACTTCCACTACAGTGCTAAGCAGTAGTAGGCTGTTTTCATGTAAAACAGGTATGTTATATTATCTCTCACCTAACAGCAAATGTAACAGAAAGGCTTAATATTACATATTGTCAGCTTCCTCCGCTAACAGTCAGTCACGGCTTGTGTGGAACTTAGCTGAGGCTTATTCATGGGACACAGCACGCCAGCACGCTACTGACACCTACTATCTGACATAAATATAGCATTCATAAATTATAGATACTAACAAAGAAAATAACAAGTTTGAGAGATTTTTCTGTGATTTCACATTTGTTTGTATGAAGGCTAAAATAAAAGGTGAACATTTATTTGCACCATTTTAATTAATAAAATATTATATAGTTTTATAGGAGATTTCAGACTTTAAAAATCCGTTGTGGGTATGCTTAGCATTATTTCTAAAGCTTGCATTGTTCATATAGATCATTATATTGAATCGACCAAAATGTATTGTGATATATATTTTGCCCATATCGTCCAGCCCTACCCTAACTCAAACATTTCCACAACCACTACTAGGGCTGGGCGATATGGACCAAAAATAATATCCCGATATATTTTGGCTGAATACTGATACACGATATATATTGCGATATTTTATAAAAAATGGGCAATTTTTTTATTGAACATACACCATTGAATTATTCAGACATTACATCAGCTAGACAATATACATACATTACAAAATACAATTAAATGTAATACAAAGAAAATAATATATAATATAAGAATTACATTACTTACCACACAATTCTTCATATATTTGTAAAGTATGTGAGGCTTTTTAGTTTTTTGT
>JAODUK010016037.1:11218-27243 GCA_027564635.1 Typhlichthys eigenmanni | reverse complement strand
TGCAGCTACACTTTAAAGGTGGAGTCAGGCTCAGCGCTGGGGTGCAGCTACACTTTAAAGGTGGAGTCAGGCTCAGATCTGGGGTGCAGTTACACCCTAAAGGTGGAGTCAGGATCAGAGCTGGGGTGCAGCTACACTTTGAGTGTTCTGTTCTTCTCGGATATTTGGGAGATACACCACAATCAGTGCTTGTACTGAACTTAACCACATGAAATAATGTGTTTTATTAAGAATAGAACATGAGAAAAAACGCCAAGCTTTTGAAACCATGCCAGTATATTACTGAATTTAACACATATAAATACAATATAAAATAATATGTATTATTTTAATAAGAAGATCATACATAAGAAATCACAGAGCTGGCCTGTAACTCCATACAGTACAGGACGAAAAGCTATGAGGATGGTGTGCTAGACACGGTAGTGTCCAGTAAGTAGTGGCTGACAGCCCAGCATCATATTGTGTGTGTGCTGTGCGTGACTACACGCTAAAACAAAGTGTGCTCTTTGTTTTGGAACGCTGTAAATAAAGGCATTGGGAGGCAGCTGTGCCGAGGCCAGAGGTGTAAACACATCTCCCTTTACAGCAATACCTCTCCCTTTCAATGTCTCACTGGCTATTTCACACATCAGACACACATCTATCTCTCTCTCTCTCTCTCTCTCTCTCTCTCTCTCTCTCTCTCTCTCTCTCTCTCTCTCTCTTTCTCTCTCTCTCTCTATCTCTATCTCTCACACCAAGGGGATTCTCCCCTTGCCCCCGGCCTCCACCAGCCAGGGGTTGTAAGTGGACTGTCTGAAGCTGGGTGAAGGCCCACAACAAACATGGGGGGTCCCACTGGAGGTCTTAAATCATTCTTCCACATGGCAGAGCCCTTTGTCGGCGGTTGGTATGTGCCTGGGCTGATTCCCAAACAAATGGAGAGATCAGTGCAGTGCTCCAGTGATTTCTCAGCTTTTAAATTTGCATCATTGTCTGTGTGCATGTGTGTATGCTGTGCTGAAGGTGTTCACCCACTGTACGAAACCAACAATGCTAGACGTCATTAACAGCTCCTCTCTGCATGCCGCAGCCATATTTCAACACGTTAAGTAAAGGTCTGCTGACCTGGGACCAGCATTTAGACAAGAGGGAGGATCCCCCTGCCTACTAATCAAGGGATTAGGGGCCAGCACTGGCATTCAAGAAACGGTGATTTGGGACACATACACACATTGTCCCACACACTTGTACGCACGCACTAACTTATACGCACGCACGCTCGCACGCACGCACGCAGCTTGTGTCAGAGTGATTAAACTAGCATCCATGGGTAATTTCACCATCAAATGTCAGCCATAGCTCTCTGCGTTACACAGTGTTGGTGCTGGAAGCCAGTGTAATTCATTCTGCACTAATTTTCCTCATAGACACGCAAAGAGACCCCTACAGGCACATTTGCTGTCAGCCATAAAACTAGTGTCCATTAAGACAGAGCCTAGAGAGACAAGCACGAAAGAGAGAGAGAGGGAGAGAGAGAGAGAGAGAGAGCAGGCGAAAGGAGAAGAGAGGGGAAAAATATTGATTCCTGCGTCATTTAACAAGACATTGACTCTTAAAATTTAATCTTTCTTAAAGCAAGCGAGATAATCTGCCTACGGGGTGAGATTATTTCACTTGTTCTCCAAGCAAAATCGACTTGTTTTGCAAAGCATTTTAATAGCATCAAGAAAACGTTGTTTTAAAAGAAAGTGGTACTACAGGAGGGAAGGTAAACCATGGCTAATATGCTTACTTACATAATGCTGCTTTCTCAGGAAGCAAAGCATTTTGCACTGACTTGCTCAAAAGCACTTCCTTCTACCGACTGACCTTTTCATAGTATTTGACCTCGTAGTCGAGGATGATACCGTTGGGTCTCTCCGGCTCCAGCCAGGACAAGGAGATGCTATTCCTAGATGTCCGATCCTTCCTGATCACGGATACAGGAGATGGAGCTACGGGAAGGGAGAGGGAGAGAGATAGAGAGAGAGAGAGAGAGAGAGAGAGAGAGAGAGAGAGAGAGAGAGAGAGAGAGAGAGAGATCATGTAATATGAGCAAAGTAAAATAAATACTCAAATAAATACACATTTTTCCATTGATTTAATTCTACCATCAACCCAGGCAAATAGTGATTTGAAGCTATTCAATATTTGCTCTAATTAGTACCTGGTGTGGTGAATGTAGCCGCTATTACAAAATTCCATAATTGAACTAACATTGTTCTCTTTTATATTCTAATTTTGTAATACCTTTGCAATACTGGTTAGCTGGTCATGTTAATAAAGCTAATTTCTAAATATGAAATGGGACATTCATTTGCACGGGAAGGTGGGAGAGAGACCGATTGAGGTGGGCAATAGGGAGAGAGGGAGAGAGGGAGAGAGAGAAACAGATCCTTTATATGAAGGTTCAGAGGAAGTTCACTTCCTGATGTGGTACTTTGTGTATCCTGTTGATTGTCAGCTCTTCCTGTTGACCTAATTCACTTTGTTACCCAGTGGACCAAATAACAGGTGGGGAGTCTGTTACATACATCCATCCACCAACACTGAGCTAAACACAATCCCTAACACACACACACACACACACACACACACACACACAGAGATAGACAGACATAGCAGATGCTGATGTATTTCAACATATCTCCTGTCCACCAAAAACTGTGGTTTTGTCTTAACGAAACACAGACATGGCAGTCAGATTCAGCAGTCCTACGACATTCCAGCTGCCCCCTCTCTCCCTCTCTCTCCCTCTCTCACTCTCTCCTTCACCCCCTTTGCTTCCTGCGTCTGTCTCCCTTCCTGGGTGTCTTGCTGCCTCCCTGTCACTCCATCTATCTAGTTGTGCCCCTCTCTCCGTGTCTGCGGCTGGCCTTATCTCCTTCACGGTTGTGCCTTTTTCCCTCTCTCCCTCTCGGCTTGTGTCCTCATCTCCTTGTTATCGCCTCAATCCCTTGTCACCACCCCCACCAAACACACACCCAACACACGCACGCACGCACGCACACACTCACTCTTTTCTCTCTGGTCAAAGCACTGCCTTGCCCCGGGGGAATTCACATGGTCCCAATCTGGCTGAAATATCCGACCCCCCTCCATCATCCTTCCTTGCCTCTCTCTCTCTCTCTCTCTCTCTCTCTCTCTCTCCCAACTTTATTCACTTTATTATTTTCCAATTTTACTGCCCTCTAATTGCTAGGCAGCTCAGGGGGCCAGTCACCATCTGAGGCCTGCACTTTTAATTTTATTAGACCACAGGAAACAACATGTTTGTCTTTGAAATGTTCAAGCCTTTCTCCATTGTGATTATATAGCGGTTATGTATAGTGTGTGTGCGTGTCTGCATGTGTGTGTGCGCGCGTGTGTGTGCGCGTGCATCCCTAAGAGCTAAAAGCGCGAGCGTATGTGCGTATCGTCATCCACTGCAAGTTATTTTTGTTCCTCTTCAGCGTAATGACTCCAGATGGGGTGAATATGTTCCTAGACACTTTCCGCCTCTCCTCTCCTCTCCTCTTCTATCCTCTCCTCTCCCCCCCCCCCCCCACACACACGCACACACATACACACACACACACACCTTTCCTTTATTGGCTCTGTGGTCTTTTTTACAGCAGTGGTGACTGACAGCATTTAATACAGCTCCACCTCCGAGCTGGCCGGCTCCTCGCCATGTGTGTCTCCTGTTCCATTATTTCTCCTGTGTGTTGGCTGTATTTGCCTCTCTCTTATAGAGGTACCGCTTGTTGGTACTTAATGGCTCCTACTGTACTTTGCCTGTTGTTTGCCGTTTGTGTTTTTAATCTAATGGGGACTTGTAATTAGGACGTATCAATCTGTAACATGTACAGTACAGTACTGCATGTATTGTGCAAATAGAGTAAGACACACGCTGATAGAGAGGATATGGCACAGTACTATGCACTTTATTCTATACAGTATATGCAATATAAAGATCTGCAATAGTCTCTCCTCTCCTCTCCCTATCCTCTCACAAGGATATGCTGAGGAAAAACACTCTATTCTAGCACTGATATGCTGACTGTACAGGAAGGGAGATGATAGACATGGGGAGGAGATACCCCTTGCCCCTTGGAACTAAGATACAAGGGGCAAGAGTTGAAATATTCCCTTACGAAATGGGACAACACTTCCAAGAACCAGACCGTGCAGTAGTCGATTGCTTAATCGTGAGTGTTTTTACCGGTTTTTACATTTCCATAATGCCATGATGATCTCTGTTGCGTGGGCTATATAGGCATCTTTTTGACGATTATATTTATAAGCCTACTACATTATGGCATTGGCAATAATGTGACCGTATCACAATGACGGTTGTTATCTTCCGGTATCTGATGGGGAGACTGAAAACACAAAACAGTTGCCATCTGATGGGGAGACTGAAAACACACTGCGTTCATAACTTCAAATTGACATATCAATCAATCTACAGTACTGTACGCCTACTGTAGCAATGAATTGAAACATGACCAAATGTGGGATTGTCATGCACAAATCTGTTAGATCAATGTAACAGCACCACCTTAACATTATTTGATTAGCAAGCTAGTTACTGGCGCTAGCATAGATAATCAGAACACCAGTGGGCGTGGTACTACTTTTTTTAATGCGAAAACCTACCATACCGGTAATAGCCTAAAATGAAATGACATTAAACTAAGGTAATACAATGATTTTCATAATTTTTACATCATTAAAAGGTGGAGAAAATACTTTTTTTATTTAGTCGGTTGAGCAGCCAGTAATTCACAATACCGTTCGGTAATGTGAATGACAAATGTATCAAAGCACTCCGTTTGGAATGTTCCTCTGAAAACACTTAGTTTGAAGGGCGATATAGTCCTAACACTCGATCCAGACAAGAAATGGGACGCCCTACCCCTACACATGAATGCGCAAAGCGGAGGGTTAGGGCTATGGGATAGGGGCAAGGGGTGAAATGGGATTCAGCCAAATGAGATGAGATGCTATAATATTTGACAACACCTTGGCAGAAAAAGCCAGGACAGACTTCTCCTTCCAGAATACACCCTTAACAGAGAGAGAGAGAGAGAGAGAGAGAGAGAGAGAGAGAGAGGCAAGATAGAAAGAGAGAGATAGAGAGGGTAGGAGGGGAGGGGAGGGGTAGTCTTTAAACGTGAGATAAGGAAGCAAGGCCTCTCCATCATGTGTGATAATCTCCACCGCTATAAAACATTAAAGATGGTCTTCGCTATTCTGATCACACACAGTGCTCTTACGGTCGATAGGCCCTCTTTGCATCTAATATCGATTCACAGCATAGCGGGACAGATAGAATTAACACCAAGCTATAGACATGCAGCTCAACAACGTCTAGAAGACTAGACAGATAGAAACGCAGCCAGGCATAGATGCACACACATTGCAAATCGGTATTTATGCCTATTCTCTGTACTGCCACTTTAAGAAGGTTACTTTTGCCCCTCTCACCTCTAATATAGTCCAGCTGTGTTCATGTAAAGGTGTGTGTGTGTGTGTGTGTGTGTGTGTGTGTGTGTATAGACAGGCAGGCAGTCAGACTGACAGACAGCGATGCTGAAGTAAGAATATCATCAGCCCACGTGAACACATTTAAGCGAGGCCACACCGCATTCCCCGTTCCGAGCCTCGCTGGATTTCTGAGGTTTGGAGCGTTCAACCACAGCCGGATCGATTTGTCTGCTGGAATGTCTCTTCATTCCTCCATGGGAGCGACGGAGCGGCGAAAGATAACTGTACAAGGGAACGATGGGAGTTTGGAGCACATCTTCGTGTCTGTTAAGGGTGTCTGTTAAAACTATAGGGTTGTGTGTGTGTTTTATTTGTGTGCTTTATTGTGAGGAGGCAGACATCCGATCCTGGTCATTAAACAAGCGAATAGCAGCCTGTGTTTGTCTTGTAAATGTCCCACAATGAATGTTGGGCCACATGTGTGTAGAACCCTGTATGTGTGGGTTAGACATTGACATCTGCCTTTGTGTGTGTGTGCGTAGGCGTGCGTGCGTGTGTGTGTTTGTGCATGTGTGACAGACAGACAGACAGACAGATAGATAGATAGATAGATAGATAGATAGATAGATAGATAGATAGATAGATAGATCTGCCTCTGCCCCTCTGCCTGTCTGTCTATTTATGTCTTTATGTCTGTCCATGTCTGTCCATCTCTCCTATGTATGTCAGTCCGTCCATCTCTCCTATGTCCTCACCAGCCTGGTTGGTGGTGATGGTGACGGCAGCATACTGTCTGAGCGCGGGCGCCAGCGCCGACACTCCGTTGAGCGCCTCGATCTCAAAGGTGTAGTTGGTGTGCGCCAGCAGGTCTGTCACGGACACCGTGGTGTTCCGGAGCTCCGCCGCCCGCGGCAGGAAGCGCACGTTGCTCCGGCACGGCTCGCATCGCTGGGCGCCGGCGCCGTTGCCGCGGCGACAACGCTTGCACACCACGGCGAAGGTGACGTCGCGGCGACCGCCCGTGTCCTCCGGCCAGTTCCAGTCAAGGATGACCGACGTCTCGTTGATTGCCGAGATCACGTTGCGTGGCGCCGTCGGAGGGCCTGGCGGTGAAGGAGGATGAGAACACACAGTTATTATTCAGTCTATAATAGAAGGGCTGAGTGCTGGGCCATTCACTGAGACTGACAGCTGCATTCCTCTCTCTCTCTCTCTATATATATATATATATATATATATCTTGTTCTGCGGATCAGCGAGAGTGGAGAAGGACACGACACAGGCTCTCCCAGAAAAAACCTCAGACTCCGTCAGATTCAGGGACCGCGCAGCGCGCGCAACGCTTTTTTATTGAGACCAGATTTGGTTGAATATTTCCAGATCTTCATATCAAAGCTATGCCTGTAATTACATGGAGGACAAGACCAACACTGCCAAAGCACTCTGTTGAGACAGGGTGGGAAGGCTGAGGATGGGGGGAACGGGAGGGGGGGGCATTAAAGATTTGAGCTTTGAGATAAAATGCTTTCTCTAGTGTGTTTAGTTGGCCGGGAGGGAAAAAAAAATAATTCCAACCCCGAAAGCCCTGCACGGTATTCGTGTTTGGAACTTTGGAACACCGCAAAAATGTTGTGCTCACGCCAATGTGTCATCTTGTAAGAGTATAGAAATTGTTTCTATATAAAAGTTTCAAAGTCAAAATAGTCTACAAGAGGAATAAGTGGAACTGAGCTAAAAAACATGTCTGATGGTATGCTTTATGCATTTAGACCCTATATATATCCACCCTATGCCCCCAAAATCCTGAAAAGTCTGCCAATATTTCCTTAAAATTCTAACAAATGTTATCCTTTACTCATTGCATTCCCAGCATCTGCATGTGTGGACGTGTAACACGAATATTATTGACCCTGCTTTGTTCCTTGTCAGTGGGTTAATGTGGAATTGTCTTGAATGTGTAGAATACAATCTGGATTGGGCTTGTCTTTGTCATTTTTTAAATACATTGCACATACTGTATTTTTTAGGTTTAGTTTCTTTCAGTCATAGTGATTCTGTTTATACTGTATGTATTTTTCGTACTATTTCTGTTTACAATATCTTAACCTCTTAACAGACAGAAGATGTCTGAAGATGTCACTAGTCCTTAAGCTAAAGCTACATTATTATTTACTCAATTTGAACAACTAAAGGGCATTTATTTTCGCCAAAAATTACAATTATTATGTGGGATTTCTTTTTATTTTTCATAAATTTGCCCAGTTTGAATAGCCTCCTTTTTGTCAATATATTCTCACATACATACAGATATTTGGATCATGTATGCCATTCAGGAACAAAGAGAGAAATTATTATTTCATGTTTTAATGGTTGTACTGCTGATTTACAATTGTCTCCAAGATTTTGTATCAATCAATGTATCAATTGTATCAACTGAATATGTGGATTGAGTCTTACTACCTACCACATTATACAAAAAAAAGAACATAACACTATTCTCATGCCTAGCAGTGCCCACCTCAGAGCTATAAAATATAGCATATACTGTATCTAAAAGTTAGTTTTACACATGGAGCTGGCCTATTGTAAAACAAGAAAGAAGAGGAAAATGCAGTTTCTTGTATTGCAATTTACAATTTCAAATGAACTATGCTTAAGCATTGGCATATTCTTACAGATCCAGTTGTCACAGTTCAAGGACCCACTGCTCTTCATCAAGGACATAATCTGCATGGAGAACATACAGTATTGCCTCCCTCTAAACATACTCTCCTGGTAACTCTGCCAGAAAATACCTAAATACTTAGAGAACTTAAGGAACTCCAAGTCCATCTGTCATCTTTTGTTTTTAAATTTGTAATATTTAAATAATTAGTAATTTTTTTTTGCAAATAACATGTTCATTGCAATAAAGGTGAAATTTGTAAACCACATATAGAAACCTAATAAATATTGCTGTTATAAATTGCTAACTTTTTTTTCAGATGGACTTAGAGCTTTTATGCATCTGAAGACTTTATATACATTATTTGCAATGCTTATTGTTTTTATTATGTTCTTATTAAAGGCAGGTTGAGTCATTATTGTTAACTTTGAGCTCAAATTAAAACAGTATCGCTCCGCGGTCCTCCGGGTGGCACCTCACACAGAAATGCATCGTGAAGTAAAACGTAGTACTACGGATTTGTTGATACGACCGGTGTTCGCCACTTTGTTTATGTTACTATTTACGGAGCCAGGACTGTGTAGCAGTATGAGATTATTTTTTAAACATGCACAGAGAACGGTAAGATAGCGAAATAATAATACATTTAATTTCAGGATGCCTTTCACAACGCTCATGGACAGTGTTTTGAAATGCGAGGAGATATTTGTTGAATTTGACTAAACGTATTAGCTGAGCATTTAGCTTGCATTAGCTGACTATGCCTTAATGTGCATGTGTCCCGAACATGTAGGTCATTACAATATACCTCCACAATTCCTTTAACATTTAGCTTCAGTATACTATTTAAGTTCAACTGATGACACAGGTGTCTTGAATTAAGGCTAATCACTGTGTGAATTAATAAATCATGTTTGCGCAGATGTGAGTGTGAAGGTGAGGATTCTTTCCAATGTGCACTCATACAGTGCAAACCTGATCATGCAGGTCACATTTGTCAGACTGCCATCAAAGTAGAACCCGGCTCACAGATGGTAACTATGTAAATAGAAATAAATATTTTGTGTGCGCACACAACCAAGTATGTGCAAATGAAACAGGTGGCAGGCAGCTCTGAACACAATTGTCAAGAATGGCTCGCGCAGAGCCTCTTGAGGATTGGCAACAAGCGGAAGGAACATATGTTTTCTGTCAGTTTTAAAGGATGTGAACAGAATGACAGGAAATGTGTTACCATCTATGCTGAGAAATATGATTTTACCATTAAGCTACAACATTGTCAGACTGTTCCCTTCATTTTTTTTACCAGAAAATAAAATAGTACAAAATAGTAAATACAGTAAGTATTAATATAGTAAAATACATCAGGGTCCTGATTAGTTTTTTCTTAATCTTGATCGGGTTATGTACAGTATGTGTCTTTTATAATTGAATGCATACTTACTACTTTTAAGTATAACATTTGAAATACATATTATTCCTATATGACTCAACTAAAACCATAATAACACTGACATAAACAGCAGACTGTATCTCCAGACTCACATCTCATTGTTGTAGGATTAGGGGACACAACAGGGAACCCCTACTGATAAAAAAACACTTTTCCTTCAACTGTTTTCAACTGAAAGAACCGAAAGGGCCGCATTAATAAACGCTTAGCGCACACAGAGGTTTTGCACTGAGGACACAAACTAAAAGTACATAGAGCTACGTAGCACTGAACTACATAGGGGTTGTATTTAAAATAGGCGATCTCAGCACTAAAAACACGTATGGTGGACGCAGGCCCTATAAATGCTTCAAATCCAGTAGAGGGATGAAAATGTATTAGGAGAATCTGGAAGAGGGCTTGTGTGTAACGCACATAAATAATTTAGTGTTGAATATGATGGAAGCAAATCATCTATCTATAGTATCCTCTTGACTTAGGTGTGTCAAATAAAGGATGTCCTTTTTTGTGGTCTGTGAGAGTTGCCTGCATAGAATGCATTAATGCATTAGTGTATCCCTGCCAGAGAAAAAAATGTATCAATGCTATCTTAATTAATCTTATCTGTAAATGTACAGCCTCCTCATCGCTTCATCAGACTTCTTGACGAGGTGAAGATTAGCCTTGCAGACAGAACACGTGTCGAAATTACCACAATAGAAATACCATTTTCACTGTGGTTGGAGGTTGATGCTGCAATTTCCGACATGGTAAAATATATATGTATATATTTACGCGTATATATAATACTTTATTGCCGTTAAGAAAGGATGTATGCACAACGTGTCATTGGGGAATGCACTGATTTATGGGCAATACATTTTGGAACGGGTAAGGGGAGGCGTTTGCATCTGTAAGCCATCTGCATCCCAGTACTACAGGAGATGGAAAGATAGCTGAAGAAAAACGGAGGAGGCAGTCGGGGTTCTTTGGGAGCTGTGGTTAAAATGACCTTTAAGTTAACCAGGCAGTGTAAACCTTCACGCTCCACGGTTGAGCTACTGTTCACTGGGAAATAGTCTAGCATGAGCGAAGCTATTCTGCGTAGCATAAAGAAAACACAGCGTAAATAAAGCCACAGAATAACCTGGGAAAAAGGCTGTGGACAGAAGTACACTGTATATACACACACACACACACACACGCACACACACACACACACACACACACTTACGGGTACAGGCCATGGAGGCGGGGTCTCCCTCAGCACGAAAGTAGTTTTTTTCACAGCCGCAGTACAGCGCCCCCTCATGGGGGGAAATACTGTGGGGAGGACACTTTGAACACTCCACGTTGCCCAGCCCAGATTTATAGAAGCCCGGTCTACACACTAGAGAGAGAGAGAGAGAGAGAGAGAGAGAGAGAGAGAGAGAGAGAGAGATGAGTACTGTATATATATACATTTCATAACATCAATATAGTAAGTAACTTCATAACTCATTTGAATTAGTAGTCTAACTGGAGATTCTTGCAGGTTAGAAAAATAACATAACTCATAGTTCTCATGTTTGGACACTGGGTACTCCTGATAATATATGTCATCTGAATGTGTCTGCGCGCGTGTACACACACACACACTGGCCACAAAAACAATATGGGTGAAACCATTGTTGACACAGTGCCCGCTGACCGCTACTAAAACAAGGATTCTCTCTCTCTCTCTCTCTCTCTCTCTCTCTCTCTCTCTCTCTCTCTCTCTCTCACACACTCTCTCTCTCCCTCCCTCACTCCCACTCATACTCCCAGGACACACAGTATGAATTATGCAAATAGTCTACACAGATTAAAGGACAACTCTTATTAAATATCTCTATTAAACTGTACTCAGCGACTCTTTGAACCACTACTCCACACAAATATATAGCAAGCCTTTTTGAGAATAGCGGTAGCACTTCCAGTGTGTGTGTTTGTGTGTGTGTGTGTGTGTGTATGTGCGTGCGTGCGTGCGTGTGTGCGTGTGTGCGACTGTGTGTGTGTGTGGAAGGGACAACAGTGGTTACTACAAGGAAGGCCACCCATTCCTTCTGTAACTATATATTATAATCTGCCCTCTCCTCCTGTTTACTAGTCTCTCCCCACCTCTCCTCTCATGTTCAATACGGTCCAGGAGGCAAAGTGTTTAAACCCACCAGAAGCCTTTTCCTGAGGCGGTTAAGTCCTTTTTATGGCCCACTCTCAGCAGGGGTTAGCATCACACACATATAGCTTCCTTAGAGACTACAGTATAGTGGCACTGCTAATGCAGGTTACAGTAGCTGTGGATAATGTCACGGACTAAGTTCAATTTTATGTAGTGAGAGCACAAGGCCCACTCACATTCCTTTCTCAATTCAACTGAGCGAGCTTCGCTGCTACAAATGCTTAGAACCGTTAAGGTGCAAATAAAACAAAAGAACTAATACACTACATGAGTTACAGTATGTAGTAAAGCATGTGAGTGTATATGCAATGACATAGTGTGGGGTGTAGGTATCACTCTTCCTCTCACATACGCACACACACACGCACGCACACGCGCACACGCACACGCACACACACAGGGTAACGGTCTTGCAGCAGTAGAATGTGTGACTTCAGCAGAACAGCTCTGACAGATCCCAGTGGTGGACAATAGCACCATACAGCCAACACAACTGCTGATAGCAGATCCATCACTGCCACTGGTACACCCAAGACCCCTGCACTGTACAAAACGCTCAGCATGTATGTCAGTATGCATGTCTGTGTCTGAGCGTGTGTGTGTGTGTCTGAGCATGTGTGTGTCTTCCTGTGTCTTTCACAAACATTTGACAGCACACAAGCACTAGCCATTAACCTCTGGGATAACACCACAATATGACTAAAACTCACTGGACAGACAAACTATACTTGTTTGGGCTTTTGTCCCATACATGCTCTGTTTCCGTTTTGCTACTGTATCATATAGCTGCTCGGCTATTTAGTTTTATTTGATTTTTTTAGGGTGGAGTGAACATTTAACTTACAGTATCAGTGTTAAGTTTAATATTGTGGCTGGTTATACCAGCCTATAGGCATTTGATCCACAGTGGAACACAACAGTAAATGGCTCCATTACATTTAATTGAGGGTATAGTAAATCATTCTGGATAAAGCTTGTTGATATTTGAACTCTCTTCAAATATCTGCTCTATACATTGTAAACATATTGCAAAGGACATTAGTGTTGTTTGGTGTGGTTACTTTGTTTTTGTTCATGTTTACAGTGCCAGGGCTGTGTAAAATCACTGGATTATTTTTTTACCACGCACATACAATGAATGTTAATATGGTCCACTGTCAAGTGTATTAGCTCATAACTGCATAAATGCACATTTCAAAATGTTAAATATGTAAGTGTTTCCATTCATATATAGGTAAGGGTTGATACTGTATGTGGTCTTGTCATTTGTTGAACTATGCTCTTGCTTACCACTCGTTTATAGTGTCCTGCAGGGCGCCCTGAGTAAGTGGCTATGACAGATGCTAATGGGAATACAGCTCTGGCTTATAGTGGGTTAGCTTCTCCTCAAGAATTATGTGTTACACTGACACATAATGTGTGTGTGTGTGTGTGTGTGCGCGTGTGTAAATATAGTGTCATCACTGCAAAGACCCACATGCATGTTCTCACACACACATTAGGCTAAACCAGCTACACAGAAAGAGAAAAATATCATGGGG
This sequence comes from Typhlichthys eigenmanni, assembly GCA_027564635.1. Classification (NCBI taxonomy): domain Eukaryota; kingdom Metazoa; phylum Chordata; class Actinopteri; order Percopsiformes; family Amblyopsidae; genus Typhlichthys; species Typhlichthys eigenmanni. Next base: position 13,909 of record JAODUK010016037.1, on the reverse strand, counting down.
TGTTGAGGGAGAGATTTAGATGTACTGTACTATATATTTCATTCTGTCTGTGTGTGTGTGTGTGTGCGTGTGCGTGTGCGTGTGTGTGTGTGTGTGTGTGTGTGAATGTGCATGCATGTAGGTGAGTGTGTATGCGTGTGTGTGCATCCCTAAAGACTAAATGCAGCACCTCTTCAAATATGTGTAATATGTTATTGATTACACACTATACAGTATATGTGTGTGTGTGTGCACAGGTGTGTGTGTGTGGGGGGTGGGGATGCACGATTGTACAAAGTAAGCATGTGTGAAAACGGCTGAGGTAGGGGTTAACATGGCAGGACACCCACATGGGAGTAAATTGTTGCAAGCACATGCAATGTGTATCCCCCATGAATCATGTCTTTTTCATTTCATGAATCAATATAAGAACTGCAATTACAGCTGTATCAGTGTCACCTCAATATGTGCACAGTGCAACACACACACACACACACACATGCATGCATACATTCACACAGAATAACGCACACAAACACTCGCTGCGTAATAAATAAATGTCCATCACTAATTGCCATTGTAATAGGATCTCTTTAAAAGCAAGGGGTAAGGACTCACACACACACACACACACAAATGCAGAGATTTGTGCTGGTGCAACAGGGATAGCCACACGATACGGGTAGTTTAAAGGGCCTATACAAGGTGTTCTATAGCTGTGCCAAGTACATATAACCAGGCTTGCAATTTGCCCGATCGATGCTCTAGGTCACAGGACACCCCTATCAATAATTAACATTGATGATGCCGGGCTAGTGAAATTACCCTACACAAGCCCCTGTCCAACAGCTTGGTCAGACACTGTTTGGTGAGCCAAATTAAAGTTGGGTGCAGGAATCTGTAATTGTTCTTCATAACCGCCCCATGTCCACACCATCAGGAAGAACCACACCCATTGGCAAAGGACCCTTCACCAGAGTGTGATTGACAGGCAATCTGATCAGGAGGCCGAAATGTTGCTATGCGCAGTCCTGTGTCAGATAAACAAGAATCACTTCAAGTGGAATCACTGTTTCTCCAATAAAGCTGTTCATTTCAAACTTATATTCATTGTGATTATGTCGAAAGGATGTTTTTTATGGGACATGTAGACAACATGGACAGCTATATCCTACATAGACAGACTGGATGTAGCCTCTCACAATTCTGATCCTGAAGAAATAATTAATAAATAAATAAAAAATTAACTATATGGATTTGGATGCAAAATCACGGGCCAACCAAACGCATGTGTTATAAGGTAATATAATTGCGATACTGTGTCTGTTTTACATTTGTAAAAGTTGTAAATCTGAAATCTCAGAGCCATGTGGGTCAGATGTCTGAGAGACCATGGGTGTGGCTAACCCACTTCTGGCAAAAGGCAAAAGGGCCTCCATACATGATCAATTGAATGAACCTGATATTAGAGACCTGTTTAAACAAGTGGTACACACTGTAAATAGGTGGAACAACAGCCGCTAGTTACAAGACAATTAGGATATCTTCCTGATTGCGAGTTTGGCCCAAATAGGTGTTTCACATATACAGTATAGTACTTACAGCAGTCCCACGAAGACCTACAGATACAGACTGGACCACTCTAGTCAAATCAACTTTATTTATATAGCCCTTAATCACATTGCAGTCTCAAAATACTTTACAAGCCCAACTTTCACATAGAAACCAACAACAACCTCAATAACCTGCTGCTAACCCCAGGCAAGGAAAAACATCATTACAAACAAGGTGGGTAAAACAACGAAGTAACCACAGAGGGAGGAATCTAACCTTCCAGGACACTGCCATGCAATAAGTCTCGATAGGGTAACAAGAATGTGCAATTATTGAATGAAATGCATCACATTGTGTAGTACTGTAAATAAGAACTAACATTGTATGAATTGGAGTTTGTTGTGCTGTGTCTTACAAAGGCTATCGGTTAGGGCATGATACTGTACTTCAGGTTTTGGCTGGCTGACCTGTTAATTAAAGACAGGCTTAAATAATGTGTATAGTTCAAGAAATGCAGGCCAGTGTGCATATAGCTTTTCACTTTCTCAGGATTTGTCTGTGCGTATAGAATACCATCCTCCCACTAAATGTACATACAAGAGGGACAGAAGTGCTGTTCGTGTTTATAAATAATTATTAATAATATAATAATACAATAATGACTATAGGCCTATATATACTGTATATAAGTCAGGAAGCCTGCCTATAAAACAGATGTAGTTTTTAACATTGTACATAAAGTATAAGGTGTATATTTATCATGTGACATTGATGGGGTATATGTGTGTTTATAGAGGGATGAGGTGGAATGAGAGATTCTCTCCAGCAGGATCAAAGCCCATGTTGAGATGTTGACAAATCTTGTCTTCATGTTGTCCCTGAACCCGTAACCTCTGACCTCTGGCAAGTCTGGTAAATGTAAGTCACACGAGGGAGAAAGAAGTCAGAGCTCCTAATAGCTATCCCCCAAAATGTCTGTTCTTATTTATCTCGTGTCTTGCTTTCTTTCACACATGCAACCAACGTTTGCGTTTTCTTTATTTCTCTGCTCAGCCCTCCATCGTTTCAGTCCTACAAGGTCACAATGACGTTACTGGGGGGGGGGGGGGGGGGGGGGGGGGGGGGGGGGGGGGGGGGGGGGGGGGGGGGGGGGGGGGG
>JAODUK010016037.1:1014-11208 GCA_027564635.1 Typhlichthys eigenmanni | reverse complement strand
CCCCCCCCCCCCCCCCCCCCCCCCACACACACACACACACACACACACTCCCCTCGGCTCCCTTCTTAACCCCACCCACTCTGTCTTTCCCTCTTCTTTCTTTCAATCTTATCATCCTTCCTACCCTCAATTGAAACGGAGCCTGCTGAACGGAAAATGTTATTGGCTTTGACGCTTGGGACATTTAGGGGACTCTTCAATACAGCCACTCGTGCACTTTTACAAAAAATAAAACAAAGAAAAGTCTGAAAATTATTGGGAGGAACAATAGGATTGTGGGCTGACGTGCACACACATGCACACACGCACACACGCAGCAGCGCTGTCTGCGTGGTGCGCCCCTGTGTCGTATTCGTTGCATTAGCATGCTAATGTATCCTGGAGCCGGGGAGAGCTTCTATTGCCCAACATGTGTTTCCTGCCTGCTACAATAGCACTGATGCAGAGCTCCCCTCCATCCAACACCTCTCCTCCTTGTCTGCCTGTCCTCTTTTACCGCCCTTCAGCCTCCTCTCATCCTCTGCGGCCCTCCTCATCAGGGGCCTTTATTATGCAAATGTACCTTGGATCAGATCTCTTAATTAGCCTTTTGAGTGCCAGGGTTCTAGATGTGCCTGTTGATTTGTGCACGCACGCACGCACAAGCACGCACAAACACACACAATCACGCACAAACACATACGGGAATAAACACACGTATGCCTGTTCTTACATACAACCGCACAATAATTGAATTACGCACACACAAACGCAGATGGGCATGCAAGCGTACACATGCGTGCACAAGCGCACACACACACACGCACATGCGCGCACACACACACATGTATGTATGTAGAACCACACACTTATTCACACAGTGCAGTCAGGCTGCTGAAGAGCATCTTTGAGGGTGTCAGAGATAAACAGAGATGAATAGGGGGGCTCTCCAGGGCCATTAGCCTGCAGTTATCATCACAAACACCAATCTGGCTTGCCATAGCTCAGTTGATGGAGCAAGCAGCTCTATTTCTAAAGCTGCTGAAATGGCAGGTTATGAAGCGCTGGCAACTATGGCTTCACATAGCGACTGCAGAGGTTTGAAATTAATCTGGGGACTGTATATTAGGCGTTGGCGGGGGGGTCGGGGCCCACTCAGCAAGCTTGGGTTTACCTTTGGTCAGCAATTTGACATGTCCTCCAACTTCTAACCCTGGAGAGCAATGCCACGGCATTGATGAAAAATATGGTGTCATTTTGCCATATGCCATTGCCATATGCCATTGGTGCCATAGGGTGTCATTTTGTAATAATGTAGCTGTTTAGATACATTTAAATGATCGTATCTATGGTTGACTTTAGAGAGAAATAATTTATGTTTATGTAAAGATGTCTGTCAATTCAACAATGCTAATAAAAACAACTAATGCGGTGGCGCACCCATGGCTAATTTCTGGTACAACAACAAATGCTGTAAGTGTATTACAGGCCTATGTTAGATTCCGATTAGCTTTGGCTGCGCTCGCCGTGTTAGATGAAGGAGAGCAACATTAAACATTTAGTTCCACAGTTAATGTGTCTCTCGATGGATGCTGGCTTGCTAGGCTGGCAAAATACAGACATGTCACCCTCTGTTTCGATTGGCAGGCATGTGCACGGTAGCCCAGCGCTTTTGTCACATTAGGCTACAATATGGCCTCAATGTGATTAGCATGGAAAGTTACGCAATAATGAACACGAGAGCTTGCATATTCTCACACAAGACATGACTGCTTAAGATGGCTTTATTTCATTGTACGTTGCAAAACGTATTAGCCTCAATACATTGATTTGTAATTCAGCATAAATACATCTTTGTCTCTCGAAGTGACGAGTATTGACAAGTATTACTCTACCGAATGTTCATTTTCCATTTATTTCTGCCACCTACTGTGACATCTGTGTTAGGACTCGTAAGGATTCATGGGGGACCAGGCCAATATCTAGACAGGTTGTCACAGTCTATCTATCCCTCACACACACAGACACACAGGCACACACAATAAATTCAACTCTCGAGCACGGCCCAGTGCCCTTAGCAATGGTGCAAAGGGGAAATTAATTTAAATCAACACATCAAACGACCATTAGCATACGCGCTCAGTCAGAGCGCTACAACAGGCCAAAGACTAAAGACGCCTGTTGGCCTGAGCTGGGGGAGAAGGCACAAGGGGTTATATGCTCCTGTTTGACATCATCACACTGGTACAAGACAAGGAAAAAAACATGTCGACTGCTATGGGCTTGGTTGAGGATATGGTGCAAGCATGGAGGTCTGAGATTAGCTCTCAATACCCGTCGACATTGTGTGTGTGTGTGTGTGTTGCCACGCAGCTGTCTTTGTGTGAAAGACCATAAACTACAGGGTACCAACACACACACACACACAGGCACCAAGATCCCTGATGTATCCACCAAGGATGCAATAACAGTTTTCCAAAGCCTTTGCCCAGAGATTAGCCAGGTCAGTGAGAAAAGTCAAACACAATATACAACGTACACGCACGCTCGCGCACGCACGTGCGCACACACACACACGCGCGCACGCACATTGTTCCCCTGTTTGTGTCCCTGCCAACAATATCTGCTCAGTTGGTTTGCATCTCCCAGAAACCACAGAGGAACGTAGAGGGAGAGATGTGGAGAAAAGACAGAGAGATGCCTCCAGACAACTAATCAGATTACCATAATGTACTAAGCCTTTTGGAATGCCTACTGCCTTTTCTCCATTGCTGTCCCTTTCCACATACTCAAAAAAAAAAAAAAAGGCTACACGGTGGCCCTGTGGCCTCACAGCAAGAAGGTCCAGGGTTCAAACCACAGTCGACCCGGCCTTTCTGTGTGGAGTTTGCATGTTTTCCCCGTGTCTGCGTGGGTTTCCTCCGGGTGCTCCGGTCCAGTCAGTGCTGTTGACCAGACACTGACCTCAATCTGGAGTCGGTCCCCGTTCGCCGCACGAGTGGCTGCCCACTGCTCCCTTCGGGGATGGGTTAAATGCAGAGAATGAATTTCTCCTAAGGGGGATTAATAAAGTATGATTTCTTCTTTCTTTCTTTCTACTCACTCACACACACGCACATGCACGTACACACACACACACACAAACACACACACAGCGTGAGGACAGAAGTTACAGTAATAAACGTGCAAATATAAATGTTTCAAAGAGGGAGCTTGTTTGTATGATTGTATATCATACAATCGTGTGTGCGTGTGTGTGTGTGTGTGTGTGTAAAACTAGAGGGGCCCACAGCCCATAATGTGTTTTCACTCTAGTTACATTAGCAACACACACACATACACACACACAATAATCAATGTTCAACCTATTTGCCACCAGTGGCTCCACACAGCTCCATTGAGCCGCTGTGAAGTCTCGCGTCCGGGCACGCTTAAATACCATAGCCGCCGTGATTTAGAGCCCGTATTGTACCCCCCTGTCCAAAACACCACACCCCCACATGTGGGAACAGAGGCGGATGGCAACGGTCTGGACGTCTCCATGGCGATGAGGGGACATACACCTACAGTAACAGGGGACATGGCATGCTCCCAGTGGCTCGGACTGTCTCCGAGGAGGACAGACGGATTCACAGAGAGGGAGGGAGGTGTGTAACGGCAGAGGAGGGGGGGGGGAGTGAAAGGGTGGAGGGATGCACAGTTGGAGGAGTCGTCCTTCAGGAAGTTAACGCGGTGCGTGTGTTTACATTGCTCACCATTGTTTGGTGACATTGAAATAAAGGAGTTTATTAGCGCATTATCCTGTCTGCGTGCGCGTGTGCGTGCGTGTTTGTGTGTGTGTGAGGGGGGGGCATGCCATGCCAGAGAGAGGGAAGGACATGCTCTCTCCTTTAAGAGAAAATAGGCCATGTACAACAGCCTGAGGAGACACACACACACACACGCACGCACACGCACACACACAATGAGGACGGTCCATTTCACCAGTGTATTTTGCATAGACTCATAATGTAGCAAAAAAAATGGCAACAGAGTTTCTAATGCACACATTACAGGGAGAATAAATGAACAAACAGAGGTTTACAAGGCCAGAGGACATATACACAGACAGTCTGTGTCTGAGTTGACCATATAGCCTCTGTTTTGTATTACCATGATTACTCCTGAATACATTTCAGCACCATTTTAACCATCTATTGTTCATAAACAACCATGCTTATGACTTCTAATTGACAATGTGAACTTCTATACACATTCTTGATGTGTGCAAACGCACACAGTTTGCATTTTCAGTTGTGTTGGGGGAAGGGAAGGACAAAGCCAGTGATTTGCATTCTAGAAAAAAAAGAAAATGAAAAAGGGCCTGCTGTCTGAGGTTCCTCCAGTGACTATTATCATTCAGATTAATATGTGTCCATATGGTCGCTGACACAGAGACACAGCGAGGGGTACGCTGGGTGGAGAGAAGACCACCTTTACTGCCGGAGCACCTAAGGAAAGCTGAAGGACGCAGGCACACACACACACGCACACATGTACACGCACACACACGCACGCACACACCTCAGAACATGGCTGCTGCCATATGCTAAGAAGCCCCTAGGCACCGCTCACTTCAGAAAACATGACATTCTGGCAGTGGTAGCTATCCTCACTGGATATAGGCTGTACTGTGAGAAACAGAGAGACAGCTGGAAGACTATGCAATGCCCGTAAATGTTTAGAATATAGATGTATGGAGTACGGGAGGGAAGAAGCTCAGATATGCTCCTTGATTACGCTTATGGCGGCTTCATAACCACATAAAACTATTATAACCCTGCTCACTGTTTATGTTTGAAACACATCTATGCATTAAAGGCACATGTACAGTAGCTGCAGATGGGGTGAGCTAGGGTGCAAGAGGGACATCTCTATGAACTTTGAATCTAAGCATACAATACGTAATGTATATATTTATTGTAATGTTTTGTAACACTATTGAGTGTCCCTTTAATTTGTTGGGCATAGTATATGGTATTTTAGACGTATAATATGTGACATTAATTAAGCTATGATTAATTCCTTGATTAAACACTTTTAATGACAGTAGGGAAAATAGCCTAATAAAAATATGCACAGCATGTTGACCTTGGGAGTAAATCACAATACACCTGACAACAAAGGCAAGGTCAGAATATATTTGCTAACGCCTGAAATCTTTCCCTGTGTGTAACGCATCCCCGAGGTGTCTAATGAAATTCTCCTGCATGGCGCAGGGGATATAATGAGACACAATTTGATCAGTGTTTCATAGAACAAAATACTAATCACATTCTCATCTACATGCTCCTGTCCTCTGGCAGTGCCGTGCATTCAAATTAGCTCCCATCTTCACTTGATGTTTCATTATTTGCCAAGGGATGTGGCTAACATGCAGTATTTAATCATAACCAAGCACCACGTCAGCCCGCAAGACAAAAATGGCACATGCTTTGATGGATGGGTATATTCATTTTTTATTTTTTATAATACCTTTGGTTCAGACACTCAAGCTGTCACATATTTGAAGAAGTGTTTCTGCACAATTCCAAGGCAAGTTGCTACTTTAATACAAGGATATCTACAAATTTGTCTAATTCTAGAAACTCTAATAAATCTTAAAACAAGACTTTAAATAAGTCTTTAAAAAACAGCTACGTACAAATTTACATAGGGCTGGCCCCAAATATCCGATTATTCGGGTATTTGTTCATTGGGTATTTATTCGATTTAAATATTGCGATTCGAGTATTGGTTTTTTCACATTATGCATGCATGTTTTCCCATTAATCCCTACTGTCTCCATATAAACCCACATGTTGAAATGTTTTTGCCTGCCCTACACTGTGTTATCAACACAATTGATTGCATTTGGCTCTGTTTGTAAGAAGAACACTCTTATTGGCTAATACAGGAGGTATTTGCTATTTGACAGCTCTGACAGGCTCAATTGACGTGTCAATCAAAGTGGCCATTTTGAGCGCATGGCTATGTTTACATGTGTGCTCACTGAAGCTAGGAATCGAAGATTACCTCTGTTATATTTCTTAATTATAGTTGAGTGTTTTTAATGGTGTTCTTGAGAGAGTATTTGAATACTCATTCGGAAATGCCATCAAGTATTCGAAACCTGTAAAATAGTATTCGGGACAGTCCTATATTTACATGTTAAAATAAGGTTGATTTATTGATAATAAAAGAATACTTTCACAATGTACTCTTGTAATGGTAATACAAATTAATGAATTTAATATCAATTAACTGACCAAGTTGACTCTGATCTGTTGCTATGGAAGCGGCATCGTTAAGGCTGGACATGGAGTGTCCTATAAGGCTTTCAAATAGCAATTTACATTACCATGACAACTTCAACTGAACTGTACATGAATAATATAGCTTCAACAATAGCGAGTATCCTTTAGCCTCTTACTGGAATTTCCAATGGAAGAACCTTTTTTGTATTAAGCCTCTGAAGCTAGGCTTAATACAAGTGTGTGTGTGTGTGCATGAGTGCCTGTGTGAGTTTGGTCCACTGAACTATAGTATGCTATGCTTGTCTAAGCGGAAACTAAAGGCAGGGTCTCCTAAGGCACTGGCAGGGGCTGGTGTTATGGATTATTTGTGGATTATGAGGTCAGTTTAGTGCTGTGTGGTGTGTGAGTCTGTGTGTGTGTGTGTTTGTGCGCGTACATATATATGCATACAGACATTCCTGCATCCGCTTGTGCTATGTGTGTGTGTGTATGCGTGTGTTTGCGTGTGTGTGTGTGTGCGTGTGTGTGTGTGAGAGAGAGAGAGCGAGAGAGCAGGATTCCTGGGGCAGATGTCTCAGCAGTGGCCTGGACCAAGCAGTGCTAAATCACCTCACAACTGACACGCCTCTCCATGGGATGTCCATGCATGTGTTACCGCTGGGGGCCCACGCGTGAGCGAGAGACACAGACGGAGACAGAGGGAGAAAGAAAGAGAGAGAGAGAGAGAGAGAGAGAGAGAGAGAGAGAGAGAGAGAGAGAGAGAGAGAGGGCAGCGGTTATTGGGTCACAAGAGAGAGAGATACCCTGCTATAAATCACAATCGCCGTATGAGATGTAGGTCTGTGTGTGTGTGAGTGTCTGTGCATGTGTGCGTGTGTGTGTGTGTGTGTGCGTGCGGATGTCAGAGGCCAGGGAAGACAGGCAGACAGACTAGCGCAGGTGAGCCAGAGAGGCGGCCAGACATGCTGGCACGGTCCGAGAACAAATCAAGGCTCTCGCCTTACCAGGGCGTAAACCTTCCTCTCCTCTCCTCTTCTGCCCCCCCCACCCCCCACACACACACACACACACACACACACACCCCCACACCCCCACATGTTTACAGAAATGTGCATGTGCTTGGCGAAGCTCAAAAACACTGTGGGTATACATAGCCTGGGTGCCCCTGGGTCCAGTGTGTAAACAGTGTGTTTGGGTCACATGCTACGCATGTAGAGGTATATGCCGGCTATAGCTACCAATCACAGGAGTGAATTACAAGACACAACTGGAGTCAGGACACATACACACAAGCAATAAGTGGGCCATTGCTTAGGATGCACAAAGGGGCTTCATGAGCGATGAAGCCCCTTCCTAAAAATATACATTACTTACAAACAACCGCTGATGTGTTTTAAAATGTAATTAATGATAAATCATGAACTAATCGCATAAGAACATAAATACTAATCATAAAAGGTTATTTGAACATCTTTTTCAGGACCCCCCATGTAAACATAGTGGGATTAAAGCCGTGGGAGGCAGAGCAATACAATTAAGGGTCCCCACATATCTGTTACGTTCATGGGGACCCCAGAGGGGGGTGTTGCATGTTAGTGCATGTGTGTGCATGCACTGTCCAAATGCATTGAATTTGAGTATTTGAATCTCTCTCTCTCTCTCTCTCTCTCTCTCTGTCTCTCTCTCTCTCTCTCATGGGAATTGCAACTCTGTGGTTGTAATCTTTCCTCCCTCATCATTTACTTCAACAGACAAGTGGAGTGGAAGGGATTTAACCCTCCATCAGAACTCAAATGACTCCATTTTGCCTCCAGCCTTGTAGGCACATTCCTGTGTGTGATGTTGTGTCACGTGGAGCAGTGCAGCTTCAGCACAGAGTGTATAACCACCACAGCACCCCTGCAGAGCCACAACTAGCCTGCGGAACCCAGTGTGGAGAAAATAAAAACAGCCATATTCTCTCTCACCCAGAGCTCCGTCCTCCTCAGAACGAGCTTCGCTGGAGTACCATGGCTGTGCCCTGGGCATATACATCACACACACACACAAACGCACGCATGCACGCACGCACACACACACACGCACGCACACGCACACACGCACGCACCCACACACACACAGCTTTACAGACATGGATCAAAATCCCTTGAATACACAAATAGCAAAACACACAGAGTATGCATAAAACACCTTTTTATGCTTGCATATTGGCTTGTGATATTACAATTCCCACAGCTTGTTAAGCAAAAAACAGGGGTGTGTGTGTGTGTGTGTGTGTGAGTGTAGAACTGTGTAGGCTTCTCCAACAAATCAAACATTTGTATACAGTAAGACGTGTTTCTTCAATATCACTGTAATAATGTCAACATTAGAGCAATTTGCCTATATCGTCACCTTGCTAAAATAATGTCTTAATAATGTAATTTATGGACAATTATATATATATTTTTTTTTTTTTTGCCTAAATCATCACCTCATGGCCACCTCTGGTAGCATGCTACATCCTCAGTTAAACAGATCCTCTGATCCTACCCCTGTAATAGAATGGCCTAGGTCAATTTTTGGTTCAGTGGTTTGTGTTTTATGAAAAACCTAAAACCTAAAAAAATGTCATAGGCCATTATTTTAGGAAGGTGATTTGACAGTTATAGGCACATGCACACAGAAACACAGACACACACACACACACACACACACACACACAATCTCACACTTAGCAAGGGACCAATGCATTTGCCCCAATCCTAAAATAATATATGGTTCATCTTATGAAGAAGTTCACTCTTTGTCATTAATCAGCAGAAACGAAGCTTCAGGCTCAAGCACACTCACACAATGAATGATCAAAGGAGCACTTTGTACTCCTCGGGGCGAGTGCTGAAGTGGCTGTGGGGATGTCAGCATGATAGTGTAGAGACTGAGAGCACGTATAGGCTGCTGCTACTCAAGTGTGTACTGAGGTGTTTGGGATGTCCTTTGCCAGGCAATGGAGGCAGTTGCATAGGTCATGACTGGGCTACTTCTGGACAGCTGCGCCAGTGCCTCTCCTGCTCTCAAAGCTAGTGTGTTAACAATGGCTGTATGTGTGTCAACTTAAATCACGCCAGAGGCCATTAAAGAGATATTGAACTTCTGTTAAACCCTTGACTCGGTGAGCCTGCTTACCTCACAGAAACTCACATTTATGTTGACTCCACCATTCACTTCCACTGTTTCTCTAAAACTCAGTTGTAATCCAAAAATGCAAGCATGTCTTAATTTAAACACTACAACTACATCTCTTAAGGAGTTACAGAAATCTGTAGATTTATTATATTTTTAAATGTTTTGCATGACTTAATAATGAGTTAAGGAAGCTACAAAGTTGAGGAATTAACTAAATAAATACCCACATTGTACCAAACTGCTGCTCTGCACTGAACAGAAATACCTCACCAATAAAATGGAAACATACCAGAATAAGAGTGCAATTAAAGGCACATGGCAGAAAGATTAATGAATAAATCCAAAAACACAGCATGTTGACCACACTGGAAGGTTATAGAAACGTTGAGAGAAGACAATTCTATAGTGTTTACCAGCTTGTGAGGTCCATGTTTTCTCAAGACCAGCAAATCCACTCACATTTGAAGACTGCTTCTCCATAACCTATTTTGAGAAGTTTGTTTCAGGGTTAGCTTCAAAGTTAGAGCTAGATTAAAGGTTAGTCTGATTTTCATTAAAGACACAGAGCAGTCTGTGTATGTCCATCACAAGATTTTCCTAACAGCGCTCTAAACATTAACCGACACGGCCCATTTCATTTGAAAGCACCATTAAGAGTTTGTGCATTATTTAATATAAGTATTGTTTCTTTATATTTGAGAAATGTATTGCATTTAGCGTAATTGTGATTATTTTGGGGGGGGGGGGGGGGGGGAAAAAAAAAAAAAAAAACCAC
>JAODUK010016026.1:0-27243 GCA_027564635.1 Typhlichthys eigenmanni | reverse complement strand
TTGGGGTCCCTTACTGAAGCTGCTGCCCCCGCGACCCGACTCCGGATAAGCGGGAGAAGATGGATGGATGGATGGATTTTCTCACTTTTCAGTCAATTACATTATTTTACAGGTTACAGAGTTCCCACTCTCAAGTCAAATGTAAAATTCCCTGACTTTTCACAGATTTTCACTGACCAAAACTCAGAATTTCGATGACCTATATTGAACGGAAAACAGACAATCAGAACTTTGTCTGTATAAAAGGGCTATATGCTGTAGACAGCACGGCAGCCATAAAAAAAACTGAAAACAAATGTTATATTTCGCAAAAGGTACTACGAAAGTGATTAAACTGGGTTTGTAAGGAATTGGATGGGGGGGTACCTACTTATGTGGGGGTCTGGGGGTAACCAGAAAATGTTTTACCATTCACTTTAATTTAATAATTTTAAAGCACCAATTTGTGCCTTTTCTCCATACATTTGTGGTGGAAATGTCTTTGTAAAGGAAAACACTATCCAAGCACCAAGTGACACAATATAATGCAGTAAGGATCTCAGGAGTTATGTATTGTTTCAAATTCTCCTGTATCAACTTTTCTCACTTAATATTACTCCTGCTGAGTCAAATAAGATGATATTCTGTCCAACTTTGTGTCTTTTGTTTGGGGAAGTAACATGCATGCAGCTCTTATTCACATCACTGACAATGTAACCCTTATTCACATTAGTTTGAACATTAGCATGACTTGATAAGACCTCTCAAAATATAATATGTCCAGTATCATTTTTGATGAATGGCAAATACAATGTTAACATGATGCAAATAAAATTCCATGATTTGACCTAAAGAAATTAAAATTCCATAACGTTCCATGTCTGGAATAGACACAGTGGGTTTATTTATGTGAGAGTAAAGTCACGAATTACAGTAATTGTTGATTTGGAATGTCCGGCAATATCCGCCTAGTCTAGTAACTTCACGAATTACAGTAATTGTTGATTAGGAATGTCCGGCAATATCCTCCTAGCCTAGTATATCGTTATTCTAAGATACATTTGAACTGTGATCGATAAAACATGTGAAATATTTTACTAGTAGTGTCATGGTAAAGTAAAATGTGTTAGCAAGAGTGGAAGGTGTTGATAACTTGATATATCACACTTTCTATCAGAACACTCGCATCTTGTCTTGGTATAAAAACACATGCATAACATTGTAAGCCTACTTACAAAATTATTTATATGATGGAACACTTACATATTTTGTTTCAAATTATGTAAATAAATACATAAATAAATAAATAAATAAATATTACCTTATATTCAACATAATTTGTAAGCAGTGAAAAGGCTTCATCCTTCTTAAAACAATGTGTTTATGTATGCCAAAAGCACAAAGAGAATGCTACAGGAACCCAGACAAGCACTAGCTCTCAGCGCTAGCTGCAGGGGTCTGTAGCTAGCTGGAAGTCACAACGCAATGTAGATTTTACTACATGTCTGCAGATCTGAGCATGAATAAATAAACATATCAGATTTGGTCTAATTTCTTCCCTCAGCCCCTGGGGTAATAACTAGAATACTTTGTTCGGACAAGTGCTATAATCATAAATTATCCTGTATGCATAATTTCACAGGTGCCATGGTAAAAATAGTTTTTTTATTATCTATTTTTACTGGCTAACTAACTAATATGAAGTAATATGAGATGAAACTTGATTTATAAAGGAATTATTGGTTGCAGGTATAGGTACATCACTTGCTTTAGTGACCTGAACCTGAATGACAATGTTGATTTTCTTTTTGTAAAACTATTATTGGCAAACTAGTCATTGCATGAACATGTGTGCACAATCCATTTGTATTTTCACAATATATTCAGAAACCAATTGCAAATAATATGTAACAAAACCATAAAAGAGACAGTGAAAGTAAACCACAACTACAGTAGCTTAGCCCTGTGCATCTTGCAGCGCAAACATCACATTGGGTACTTTAGCAAGCGTACTGTAGTTAGCAGATTCCCAGCATGCTGTTAAATGATAGAGTGTGATACAACACGTCTGCTGCATGCTGGCATGAATAACAAACAGTAACACATAGAGACTTGTTGACAGACAGCGTGTTGGTCAAATGTTATGTTGCTGGGCCAGACCACGGCATATAGACTAAAGTAAGGATATCTACAGTAAATGTCAGGAGTTCAGGCAGCCCCGGCAGGACACCTGAGAGTAAAAGAGTGAACATTATAATAGTTATCAAGAACTGGGAGTGGGGGAGAAAAGGGGAGCACAGAAATTCAGAGGAAAAGCTGTCAGAACCCGTCTGAGGAATAGCAGAAGAGAAAGAGAGAGCAGATGGGGAAAAGGAGGGACATGAGATGGACTGTGAGCTGTGTCAACTCAGGCGAGAGAGCCAGGTGATTAGTAATGTTGTGATGAGCTCTCTGTGAGTGTGTGTGTGTCCTCACATGTCTTCTTATGAAGGATAGACATCCAGCACGTGAATGGGACCCACTACTGGGAAGATGGAAAAAGGGGGGTTTGGGGAGGGGGGGCAGGCTATAGCACCCTGGGAGAGATAGAAGCTGTCTCAGCTAAAACACGAAGAAGTGATCAATAACTACAGTTACTGTGTGTGTGTGTGTCCGTGTCCGTGTGAGTGTGTTGGTCATGCCAGCTTGCTTACGCTGCAATACTCTATGTTGCTGCGTTATTAATCATATAATTCACTGAAACAATGCTTCTTCACATGCGTGGTCTTGTATGGACAGTATGCATTTGGCATTTGCAATATTATTGAGGAATGCAATTTTATGCAATAAATATTACTATTAATAAATACAGCGTTTCCTCACAAAGGTCACAAAGCATTCTCCCAATTCACTCTTCCTCTCAGTCATAAATACATTCTGCCATGCACCTACAGTACTAACCTTATACCACACCAAATACCCACTTCTGCTTTGATCGTTGGTGTCCACAGTGTATACAAGAAAACTACAGTTGTCCAAGAGAAGCAAAATTATGCCTGCTCATGAGACAATATGACCCTTTGCAAATCAAAGTGGAGCATGATCAATCTTATGCTAATGTATGTTACTGTAACGGTCCTGTGGCGAACATGGAGTGAAATCCTCATAATTGATTTGCATCTTTTATGGGTTTATGGAAAAACTAGTTTAATTGTTTAATTAAACACATGCACACGCACACACACACGCACATGCACACGCACACACACACACATGGCGATAGACCAAGAAGACCTAACTCACAAAGGATTAATGTGTTCAAGTGCATTTGAAAGAGCAATATATACTCTGCACTTATTTCTGGATGTAACCTTTGAAGTCTAATAAAAGTGGTGAAAACACACTGATCTCCCATAGAGAATAACCCTGTTGGTCAGAATCACTGCAATCAAAAGGACCGTCTGTTTCTCAATGCTTGTCTTTGGGAATTAAGACCCCTGGATGAGAAATCAAATTCTTCTTTCATCTTGCCCCAAATCCACCAGTGTTGCCCAAAAACTGCCAGGTTTATTCAAAGTCTGTTGAAAACAATGTCGGAAGCCAGACCTTCATCGGGGTTATCTGCTCTCACAACAAAAAACAAAAAAAAAGGTTTCTGTCATATAGTTTATGCAATTATTACTATCCCTGTTGGGGGTTTGATGGAAGTTCAACTCAGTTGACAGTGGAGAGAAGACCGGGCTTTGATGTCAATGCTTGAACTGGATATTATTCATCTTGACTTTAATAAAAACCTATTAGTCTTTTCTACTTCTATAGGACACCCAAACACATACACAGACACACATTCTCAAAGGAAACCCTTCCACAACAACTGCTTCACATGAAGCTCATTGAGTGATGTCCTGGTTGTAACTCAAGACAGTTGGTCTTGTTCATTCTTCCTCCAGCCCGACAGCACATGATAACCGAACCGAGTCTAAATCGGGAAGAGGGGTCAAAGATGTGTCTACAAGTCTGGACAAAGGCAGGTGTTTGGCTCGCACACATAGACTGACGCTTTCACCCGCTCGCCACTATCTAAATTTGGAAAAGAGTATGCCAACCTAGGGATCAGAAGTTAATGGAAGCTGTCTTGCATCAACTGACTTGCATAAAATTGACATTCGCAAAACGTTGAGAAAGTTACATGCCCTTAAAAGAGTTTTAATTTCATTAAATTGGCGTGTTGTATCTGCATAGTGCATGTGTGTGTGTGTGTGTGTGTGTGTGTGTTTAAGGGAGTTTTAATCAAACATCTGAAGCTAACAGAAAAAATTGTGCTAAAAGAGCGAAACAAAAGATTACAGAGATAAGAAAGTAATTAAGCTGGGCTTGATAACCCAGCATCCCTATGATAGGTGCACTGGAAACTCTATCGTCCTGCTCCATTCTCTAAACAGTACGTTCTATAATGGTCCTAATGGTCTAAATGACACGATATTACTTAAAATTACAAGCCTCTTCACTAATCCTCCCTGCTATAGAACATAAAGACTCTCTGCATACATAAAATATCTGCCAATCTTCCCTGACACAATAACAATCATAAATGATATGGGAAACCAAAGCACAGTCTGAACGCTTCAGACTAGACAGCCCTCCAACATGGTTCAGAGACTTTTGGTCTGCCAAATAGAGAATGTTCTGTTTTACTGTCATACAGTAAACACTAATCTGCATACACTATAATGTAGTTGTAAAGTCTCGAACATAAGTCTACTATTATGTTTATAATTGCTTATTATTACAATTCATAATAGCCACCTTTTCTATATTTTTATACAATTTATAACAAATATTTCAAACAAAGGGAGGAATATAGATACAGTATGTACACATTTCCAAAAACCTAAAGGGCCATGGACTTGCTTAAATGATATAGTACATTGTATTTTTTCCACAATTACATATAAGCACAGTACATTGCTAGATTTTGAGTTATGACATGCATGTAAGAGTAATATATATAGGATAACAGCATGGTGTAGATGGAGAATTGTTTTGCTCTTTCTGTGGTATGCTTTTGTTTAGCGTGTACAGTTTACATGCCTTATAAAGATTTATTTCACTTGACATGTCTTGCAGCACTGCTGTCTAGTCAATTATTTCCACACACAGCATCAACTTCAATTTTGATGCCAATTCTAAACATTTCTTTATCGGTCAGCCAACCACCTTACTTAATAACAAACAACTTAAAATTCTGCATGACTTCATTTGCGGTCCATCATCTTCAGAGAAAGAGCGAAGTAGAAATCAACTGGGTATAAATTCCCAATGCGACGCGACTCTTTCCCAAAGCTCAATTCTCATTCTCCCTCTCAAATAATTTGTTGCTGTGACTGTGTCACCTTATTGTGTCTGCAGCGGTAGCTCTGACCCTTGCTGTAGACATCAGTTTACCTCAGTGTGTTTGGCGTAATGGGTTCTTGTGGGTGATATATATATATAGCTGGTACTAGTTGTCTTTGGGGAACTGTCGGGGTGTGTTTTTTAGCCTTTCGCTCAATGCGAGTCAAGGAACAGTGTAATGAAAGCCCTGTTTCTTTTGTGTTGGATATATTGATGATACAGTAGCACTTAATACACTGAAGCAACAGGCGAGGGGAAAACCAACGATCACCATAGGTGTGTGAAAAGATCAACCTTGCAGGGTTTTACCTACAGTACATACCGTATCCAACATAGAGCTTTGGTATAAGACGAATGATGGTGGTGGCTATACACAGGCTTTGATTAAGAAATCACATTGATTATAACTTTAGAGCATTACTATGAGCTAGGGAGCTGAGATATTTAAATAGATGTACCAGGCTTAGTATGGCCCATTTCTTTTATTATGGTGACTGGATACATAAAAGTAATCATAATAAATTCAAGGAATGCCTGACAAAACACTCCATGATGTCGACTCTCCCATGTAAAATAGCTGCCTAGTCTCTGCTTTTGTCGAAACGCGTCGACCATGTCTTTATATTTATGACACCAATGAAATGAACAACTTCAAGGTATAGTCAGCTATCGCAAGCTAATTTGAATAGCTAATACATGTATAGTCAAATACACCAAATATCTGCTCGCAGTTCAAGATCTTACCGTTCTCTGTGCGTATGAAAACAATAATCTTATACTTCTTAACAGCCCCGTCACCGTAAATAGGAATATAAACAAAGTGGTAAAACCCGCTCATATCAACAAAGCCACCGTACTACGCTTTGCTTCAGAATGTGTTTCAATCTGTGGCGTCACACCGCTGACGTGCGAAGGGATATTAGCAAGCGTTTTCAAAAATGACTAACCCTGCCTTTAAGTGGTGTGCCAGGGTGGGAATGGTGATAACACTGTCGTTTTCTGATATGAAGCGCTGCACGTGTGTGTGTGTGTGTGTGTGTGCGTGCATGCACAAGTGCATGTGCATGAAACAAAAACGTAAAGAGCCAGTGAATATTCAGATTTAAAAAATTACATATTTATTCTTCACATTTTTAAGATGTGAAGGAAGAGGATGATTTCAATCACAGTTTAAAATTTAACATCCTACCAGGAAAGCTGCAAATGACATTATGTCTGAAAACTTACATATAGCATGGTATCACCTTATATTAAATACCCAAGGTCCTGGAAAGGTTCCCATTAAGCATTTCGCGGCAAGAAGAACATGACTGATGCTTGAGGTAAAGCACAGTGCTTACATTTGTATTACACACTGGCATTTCTCTGCTCTATAGTGTGGAATTCCATTCTATTTGCTGCAGAGTTCGGGTTTGGCGTTGACAAACTTTGACCCACAATTGTCTGATGTTAAAGCTGAATTCTATATGTATGGTTTAATATCAAATGTCATACTGGGGGTGGGATGAAGCGTTTTCTGAATGGCACCGGGGTTTTTATGTATGTATGGGTTTTTCTTTGGTTCGTTTTGCAAGACTAAACATGTGGAGTGAATACTGGATGTTGGAAACGACTTCGCTGGACCTGGCTCACCTAGTCTATATTCATGCTAACAATAGCAAATAGGTCAATTACCCTCTTTGCAGTCTGAACAAATCACGCAGATTTGTATATAAGGTGAGAGAGCAGAATAGGCATATCAGGTCAGAGTATAAGCCAATTTTGAATTACGTTTCAAATTATGAGCTGGCTGTGCACCCATAGTACTAACACGCATGCATATTTATTGACAGCAGCCCCAAAAATATCACCACTACAGCCCGGCGCCCGCGTTATATTTTATATGTTATATTATAAACAAGATATTAGGCGTGTATTATAAGCGTGTATTATAAGCCCTCTCATCAATGTCAATGCCAAGTGTTCAACATGAACTACTGCTGTTCAAGAGCCGAGAAAACGAACGCATGGCTCTACATATTGATAGATGCGCACACTATACTATTTTCTAATGCACATTTTCTCCCCTGTAACCTTGGTAACGTGGACATTATCTCCATATGCAACTGATATTTCTCATGGTTTCCTTGCATGCAACATTATCAGCAAGGGGTTTATGGCACCAATAATTCACCAATAACACAAACGTAAGGTTTACGGGCGGCACACTCCTACCGTGTATAAGGCTGTACTGAATACCTTCTTTCATGAGACAAGCTAAAGCATTTCCCATCAAACACAGGGTGTTTGACTCGTAGTTGAATTAATCTGCCATTTGCTTCAAAAACATACATGTAAAGAGTAACTGCACCCTAAAATGTTACATGTAAAGAGTAACTGCACCCTAAAATATGTTTGTTTTTGGTTGCAGTAAACTAAGTAACAGAACTGGACTAATATGACACATATCAATGCTGTTAATATTGACAAAATCCTAATGTATGGTGTGAAAACGTCTCTACATATCTGTTACAATTCGCCCCAGGGCCTAGCTGGTTTCATCGGTACTGATGGGTCCTTTGTGCATCATCAAAATCAGATGTTATTGTTAATGGGGTCCCCCTCTCAGCCCCTCCCCTCACTCAGCTACTTGATTGCGTTTTAGCATTTTTCACAATTCTTCAATGGGTGGAGTCTATGGTCAGGCTCAGGGCTGGGGTGGGGTGGAGCTACACTTTAATGTCATAGATAGAGTCAGGGTAATGAATATGTCCCTAGGATCCTATGCTCTACAGCAATACAGAATAGTGCATGGGAAGCTCCCCAGCTCTGTATTCACTTAATATGACGTTGTGGGCTATTGTGGGATCTCATCAAAAAGGTTAAGGCTTAGATAATAAAAATGAAGGGCAACATATGACCCTGTAATTAATAGTAATGCATGTAGCAACAAATCATTTGGGGAGCCCAAACAAGATTTTGAGTAAAATTGTATCCACATAACCACTATGTTCAATATTCTCTGCCAGTGCAGAGTTGAACTGGTACCCACCTTAAAATAGGGTGCCAGGCAGTTTTAAACATTGACCTATGTGTGAGTGAGTGAGTGAGTGATTATATGACGCATATCAGCTTCAGAAGCGTGTTTACTAGAGGCAAAGGTTTTTATTTGTCTCCCATCTTTATGTGCTTGCATTTTATTACCACACTCATATACAAATGCTCTATTTACCACAACCAGACAATGCATGCCCTCCCACATTTTTCCTCCCTGTCGTTTAATTCCATCTTGCCAAATGGGAAAAGAAATGCCCGTTTGTCCAGGAGAAGAATAAAACAATACATTAAAAAAAGAACAAACAAGATGAAAACACATGATCGACTTCCTGACTTTGCTGCTCTCTGCTCTCGGCTGTTTGCCAGAAGGAGTACAGATGCTCGATATGAGAAGAGTCTTAATTAACTTGCTGGACCCCATTGGCTGTACAGTCATTGGGCCAGGAATTAAATTAAAATGTACCATGAACACTCCTTTGTATATATACTGCATCTCAATATTCACAGATGGGTGAGCAATTTCAGGTTTAAAGAATGCTGAAAGGTAGAAATGTGCGAGAAAAGCTGATGGAAACACATTTAATAACACTTAAAAACCTGTTTACATTTGTTATGCCATGGTGACATTACTACACAGCCTTGGTGATGGAGGATTTAACAGCCAACAGCCCGCATACGTAAAATGTAACAGCACTCGTCACTGTATCACACTACTGGGAAAACAATTCTCACTCAACAAATAGCACACACCAGACGGTGAGCATTCAAACCTAAGATAGCTTCACCTTTTAGGAATATTTAGCAGCCACAAGCTTCCGTAATGAATCCTCTGGGTGTATGGTTATTCCATACTGACATGGAAAAGGCAAACACATAGTGGAGGATTTGTAGAAATAAGGGGTACAAATAGAAAACACTCTCTACTCTGTTTTAAAAAAAACAAATAAATAAATCTGCTCTTATGTACTTAGCACTTTAGTACTATGCACTTTCATATTCAGACCGCTAGGAACTTTGTTGGATGATTTAATAATATATTGACGTGGGAGTAGACATGATGACAAGATGCTGTAACTATTCTGACATAATATTGGTTGCTTACAATTACTGGTGTATGACCTGTCCATCTAATGACAATTGTACTACATGTAAGTCACTTTGTACAAAAGTGTCTGCCAAATGCCGTAAATGTAAATGTAAAACATTTTAAGTCAGGTCTCTACATCTATGGTTTATCTCTCATAAAAGTATGTTAGAGTTTGTCCCAATGTAGAATCTTATTAACACACTTGCTCTGTAATAATGCCTTCACACACTTTCGATGTGTGTCATAAGTCAAATCACAAAGGCTTGTGAGGGATTATAAAGGTGACTTGAAGTCATAAAATAACAACAGATTTACTTTGGAGAGGTCAAACATATATAGTTTTCTCCGAACCGTTTCTCTGCTTGCAAGGTTAACTAATTAAAAAAGCTAAACATTGTTAAAAAGCTCCTCCTCTGGGAAAGTAGAAAACCACAGTTTAGAAATGACTGAGGAGACAGCTGACTTGTAAAGACAGCTACTAGCAATACACGCCTACATTCTAGGGACC
The DNA here is from genome assembly GCA_027564635.1 of Typhlichthys eigenmanni. NCBI lineage: Eukaryota > Metazoa > Chordata > Actinopteri > Percopsiformes > Amblyopsidae > Typhlichthys > Typhlichthys eigenmanni. Next base: position 17,260 of record JAODUK010016026.1, on the reverse strand, counting down.
ACAGTTGCTACAGTACAATTTAATCAAACCATCCTGTATTACATTTGACATTATGAAAAAGCAATTGTCATTTTAGAAATGTCTATAAATTATAATTATATTCATTGAAGTATCTGTACTTGGGTTTTAAATGCCAAGCAACAGCATGCCCTCTGCTGTAGAGTATTATAGTATGACTGTGTAGATTACACAAACCTCAATTTCACATTCCCATTGCAATTATGACACCCTGTTATACGAAAATGATTAAATCATTGTTCCAACGTGCAAAGTTTAAAGTTTAAGTGGTCATTAAAAAATTCAAAGGCAAAGTGTGAAATTTTAGGTCATTTATTATATTTATGTGCTTCTCAGCACAGAACTAGGCAGCACAATCTGTTCCGTGATGCCTCCACATCGGCAGCCAAGATTAAATCACGGGCAATGAGCAGGCAAAACTCTTTCACCTTCCACAAACAAGCGGACCTTTTCAATCACCTCTAAATAGAATAATTCTCTCAGGCACATTCTGTGAGGCTGATGCCTTAAAGTGTGCCGAGATAAAACACACAGGTAAAATCTGATCGCTGCCTAATACAGCATAATGGAGAGACCTGGTCTCCCTGTAAGGCAGCACAGGATCCACTGCGGCAATAGGCTAATGAAACGAAAAGCCCCAGGCGGGTCCTTATGCTTACAGAAGATGAGAATGGAGGGGGAAGGCGCCGGGAAGGGGGGTAAACACGCTAACAACAAGCAAGCTAATTTTCAGTGCAGCTCTCATGTGTGAAAAGACCCAATGAATCATAGGTATAGGCTAGCAGCATATAGCAACACAACAACACAACGCTTTATTGTGACTCCAGAAGGGACATGGGTGGCTCTAGAAATACTAAAGGCCAAGATAATGTTGCGGACAGCTACGTTTGTAAATCATCCACGACGATATACCATGAGTCCTGAGCATACTGTACTCCTAATATCAAGGTTGATAATTAAACCACGCACATTTAGCCACCCTATGATTTACAGTACCGTCCAAGGTCCCCAGATATATAAGAGAACAGTGCGGTGACCTCCACATATATCCATAGCGGATGCCGCAGGGGCTCTGGCTAACACACCGCCACAAGATGGAGGTGTCGTGGGCGCTGATTGATCTGCAATGTAATTGGCTCTGGGAGGGAGAAACAGCAAAGAGAAGCAAATAACTGCCATCCTTGCTGCATGGCGAGGCGGGTACCAGCAGGTGATAAACCCTGATTGCCCCGCCCCCCCGCCCCCCCGACTGACTGACGGCTCAGCAGCTGATAAGCCAGAGAACATCATGTGCACGGCATAAGGCATCCTCCCCCTAAGCAGGTGAAGCATTGTGGGGGTGATACAAGCGCCGGGAACTGGGAATTTGGAGATTGGGAGTGTGCGACCAGCCACCACCACGAGAGCTGAGCCCTAAAGGCTACCTCCATCCATTCCGCTAGGTCCTGGCCAAACCCAGACAGCAGCACGTGGGACAGAGTGTTTGAGAGCCACAGCTGCCTCCAAACGTGTCAACAGTCATAGTCGCAAGGTCTTCTGATGGAAGAAAACTGCCTGGCGTGTGAGGGAAGCTGCCACTACATCGAGTGTGCTGGGATGTGGATACACCCTGCATTGGGAGGGCTACTTATAATGCTAAATATGGGCTAAATATGCAGATAGGTTTATTTTTCTACATCTAACACTCCGTTTTGTATGTTTGTTATTTATTTTACTAGCTATATAGACTATTAGTACACAGAACGGGCTTTGTGTTATTATGTATATGTCATGGATTGAATTATGACAAAGCAATGTATTGTTATTCCAACATCACTATTTAAAGATATGACAGATAAACAACCTTAATAGCACTACTTTGTGGAAATTAATTTAGCAATTAGACCACCTACTTAGGCGATACAGCCTACATACTGAACCTACACATGTCCCCAGCTGAGGGACGTAGGCCTACTACGCAACTACTAGAGAAAAGGTGGACAGCTAACCTTATACACAAATAATATTTACAGGTACATGGAGGCTGGTGCCGTATGGAACACTAATGAGAATACGTATTAGAGTGGAGCATTCAGATAATTGTTTTTACCATTTGTTGAAATGTTGAAAAAGTGAGTGACTTGCATGTATTTTGGGGCTAGCATGCCCTTTTGCTAGAGTCATACTGTAGCAGTCATCTGGGAAACTTGTCTGGGGATTTCACATCGTGCATTTTGTCTGCCTAGTCATAAGCTCCTCTCTATATGAGTATTAGTTCCAGCAAAAATGAAACAAAAATCCTGCAGTCTCAGGTGTTCCCACCATTGACGGGCAACATTTTGAATGGATTTTCATTTTGGGGTTTGGTTTTATCTGCACCACATTAAAACAATGAATTGAAATCACATGGAACTGCAGGTGTTCTATTCTTTACCCTGATAAAACATTTATTTCAGTCCTGTCTAACAACAATATGCCTGGTGTGATCCAACATTAGGAAAGGGTAAGCGCACAAACGAACAAGAAGCATTAGAAATCCTAAATGTCAGCTGATTTTGAGAATTAGGCCAAACCTGCCTTATTGTACTGTACTGTACCTTCACAACGTCCCAAAGAAACTAAATGCTGTACTAATGGTAGTCTCCATGAGCTCTCCCCCTGTATCCTCTCCTTAAAGACCTCTCTACTCGATCTGAGTGAAAGCCTCAATTCTTACCTCGTAGGCCACGATCACACCGAGACATGTCGCTAAAGGCGCGGCCGCTTCCAAAGCGCTTTGATAAAGCCTCGATCACACAGAGATGGGCTGCCTGTGCCAAAGAAAACGGCTGCCTGGGCCAACTGTCACATTGACGAACAGCGTGACTCAGAAGTTGAGAATATTTTAACTTTTATGTGCTTCGCCATAGGAAAATAATGGTTTTTCTACCGGCACGTTTCTAGAGACGCGTTTCTAGCGATGCGACGCGATCGGGTCCATAGTCTTTCTTCACCTGTCTGTATAGTTTCAGCGTTTGTGAGACACAAACCCAACACTATAACATAAAGCATATAGTGTATGAACAAAAATAAATCTATAAAAACAACAAAATAATGTTTTGATCAAATCAAATCTGTATCTTTGCAGACACAGAACCATGTAGCTATCACCCCTCAGAGCTTGAATGAATTCTGCAATCTGCAGTAACATAATTCTTCTAAGCATTATTTATAGCCTATGTATTTTTATGGTTTGTTTTGTTTCTGCTGAAATGATTGTATAAATCCAACCGGGGTCCACATTTTTACATAATACACAATACAGTCTGGTATGATCAGCGCCATATGGGCAGTTTGTTCACATTTCATTTAGCAGATACAAAGTGACCTACAGAGAGTAGCATAGGAGCAGGCTGGTGGAAATCAGGGATCAAACATATGACCTTTCATTGGTGAGTCTGTGAGCATTTCGTGCCCCTAAAATCAAACTAAAAAGTAAGTGTGATTATCCTTTTTGCACTGCCAGACTGGGGAATGTCAATGGTTCGCTGAGAGATGAGATGATATTCTCAGAAAATAAGGAATGTAATTGAATAAAATAGTATAATTCCACCATTTAAATGTCAAAGCTTGTCACCGACTATTGACTTTGAGGTGGACCAGAACGTATTACCAGTGGCAGGTTCTTCTGAGTGCTTGCAGTTTTGTAGATTTGCTTCACAATTTTCCAGTTTGCACCCATCTAAAGCCAATCTCGTGGATTTGCTTCCTGCACATAAGAGGCCATATATCCTACTCCAGCTATGATTACAAATGCCATTTGGTTCATTTCATTTGAAAATGATTCTCAACCCAGTTAGAGACTGGTTTACAGTAATGTGATTTATATCAAGTCTCATCTAGATTATGATTTCATTAGTCATGGCCTAAATACTCAATAGTTGAAAACATTATAGTGGCACTGCAGCTAATGGATAACATCAGAATGGTGCCTGCTGACAAGGCCCATTTCTGTTGAAAAAGGACATTTTAAATGGTTAGTGACATCATATCCCGATATTAGCTCATTCACTGGGCCATTAACTTCCACGAAACAGACACACAATTATAAGTGAGATACAGTATACAGTAAAGACTTGCTTAGAGTGCCAACAAAATACTCATTTTGGATTTGTCATAGTCCTTTGTCAGAGTCCACAATAATATGAGGCACATTTTGGAATATGTCAGCAAGACATTATGGACCTTTTGCCAGAGTGTGATTGACAGGCAATCTGACTAATCAGAGGGCCGGATATACAAGAATATACAAGTGCACTGCTACCGGTAAATCTTTGCTTTACAATTGACATCCTCCTTAATTTTGTACGAATGTTGAGAATCTGACAACACATTCCAGAATGATACATAAATAATGTATAAAGAATGTCTGTGTGTGACTACCCATTCACCTTGAACCACACACACTTAGAAAATACCAGGGAGAAGAAATACAGTACATGTCCTGGTTTCAGCAGGAGAGACCATCACTTATTTATCTCCTATTTTGTCACTGTGCTTGCTTGGCTGATACACACAAGCAGGCTGGTTGCACTGTATACAAGCTACCTGGCTAGTCTGAATCGGAGTGGAAACACAGCTTCTTGTATGGACCTAGTCTTGCCTTTCTAATAATGGTTTTAATTAAATTAAAGGTGTAGTCAAAGAGTCAACGATTGGAAGCTAAATATGGCATATCCACAACCCCCTGGCTCTGTTTAGGGACTCAAACAATGTGGTGTAGACCACACCACACTATCCCAGCTTTGGCATTTTGTGTTCAATTCAGGGGGCAGAGATTCTGAGGGAGCACCCTATGCCATTGAAGGAAGAGGTGTTTTTGTTGAGAGGAGTTAAAATATCAAAACTCTTCTCCAGCATCGCTGATTTTACCTTTTGTAATAACTTGATGTGATGCTAAACTAAAGTCAATGGTTCTATGACGCAAGCAGAGAGCAGGTTTAGCGCATTTGGGTGTATCGTGAACGACACAGATGAATCGTACTTTCACATCAATGGCACAACCAAGGCACAGTGCTATATATTCACTGTAGTCTTACTATTTAATGTGAATCTCTATGGCTCCCTGGGCTGCCACCTCTTACTCCCACTGCCAGTGCTGAGAGATAAATAGCAAGTGAATAAGGTGTGCCTACAAACTCAAACATGGGGATCTTTGGAGTAACACTAAATGCACTGTGACTCAGGTGAATGCGAAACTCCCAACAATTGCTTATTCGTTCAAGGACTGGCATTGTCATCGGCCATGACTGGACTGTGAAGATGCAGATCTCTTCCTTTGTTCATAATGAAAAGAACTGCTCTATGTCACTGCTCGTTCATCAGAAAGGGGGACTGTGAAGGAGAGCTACCTCTCGCGTAGATGTTGAAGCCTCTCGATGTATTCAGAACATTTACCTCCTTCAAATGATTTGCCAAAAGTCAAGTTGCTTGCCAGTCTTACATCTTCCCTTCGGTAACCGGCAAAACAAAGCAGCAGTTTCTTTGGCTAAAGAGATTGGTGTGTAAATATGTGGCCATCCCGCCTCGACATCAAATGCGTCAAGAGATTATTTAATTGTTGTGATTTGTATGCAATGGATTTGAAAGGCGCCATTCTACAGCTTTCAAGACCCAAACAAACACAACGTTGACAGCTTTATTAAACCACGCAAGACAAAGAATACTGTACGCTGATTGTCAATTATCTGTAGCAGATAGACTGTGAAAATGGAAATGACCAATAGTGAAGAATCACATATTTGCTATAATTTGGCACGACCACACCGCACACAAAGTAAAGGAACTCTCTCTCCTATTTACCGCTTTAAGTATTTCTATGGATTCTGCAGAAATTACATGCAGTATGGAACCAAAACAATGCAGCATTCCCAACATGTTGGGAATGCTGCATTGTTTTGGTTCACCTATCTATAAATAGGCCTCAAGCCGCCTTTCCTTTCTGAATGACGTGTTATTCACTCAAGGCCTTGCTAGTAGAGCTATCAAACTAAAATAGACAGCACAATCATTACACAATTACGTTTCTCTGTTAAGTTCATTTGAGACATATTCTGGCAGGGGTTGTACTGCTACTGTACAAAAGCACACCATTGGGCAGGTACATTTCCCAATGGTGGCCCATGCCTAATAGTGTAACCCTGTATGTGGCTAGCCATGCAAGACCATCCTGAGCTCCAGAGTTTCAGTTTGACTTCACCACAAGAACCAGTCTGGACAGCTTGGAAATTGTTGTACAGGTAAACCTAGTGTGTGGCCAATCAGTGTCGTACTGTTAACTAAGGGCGTGGTTTAGGTGTGATGAAAGTGACCGTTATCGCACCGTCATGACGAAAAAAGAGTTGAGCCTGACGGCAAAGCTCTCGATCTACCGGGCAATGTTTGTTCCTACCCTCACCTATGGTCATGAAGGGCGGGTCATGACCGAAATAATTAGATCACGGGTACAAATGGCCGAAATGGGTTGTCTCAGGAGGGTGGCAGGCGTCTCCCTTAGAGATACGGTGAGAAGCTCAGACATCCGTGAGGAACTCGGAGTAGAGCCGCTGCTCCTTTGCATCGATAGGAGCCAGTTGAGGTGGTATGGGCATCTGGTAAGCCCCCTGTTCCAGGCCAGTCCAGCTGGGAGGAGGCCTCGAGGATGACCCAGTACTAGGTGGAGAAATTATATATCCACACTGGCCTGGGAACACCTCAGGATCCACCAGTCAGAGCTGGATAATGTGGCTTGGGAAAGAGAAGGTTGGGGTCCCCTGCTGGAGCTGCTGCCCACGCGACCCGACTACGGATAAGCGGATATGGATGGATGGATGGATGGATGGAAGGTGACTTAAAAACATCTCAAAAACAACAATTATGGGTCCTAGGTTAAGTAGATGCTGCAATATAGCATCACGTTTATGTACATTTTTCAGAATAGAAAAGGAATCGCACTAAAGGCTTTTCTCAATGGAAAATATGTTTTCACTCTCCAGAATTTTCTTCTGCAAGAGTGGATTGCAACAGGCTCTGCTGGTTCACAGGATCATCCAATCTCCTGCCAAGTATCTTTTTAAAGCGCCTGCCCATTTAAAACAGTATCAATGGACGGCTCCCCAGATGGATGTGTCCAGACCATACATATGGCATGCCAAGTTAGTGTGTGGCTGCTGTAACAGGAAAAGTAATAATCTACAGTATATGGGTTTTACCTGCTGTAAAGTTGTAACTTGCTGAAAATCCCACAGCTTCCAATTCACCATCTGAAACAAATTTTATCCACAAATATCTGCCACTACTCCTGATATCCGGTGGGCTGTGCTGACCGCAGTATCGTCCAAGTATTGGGGAGAAGCCAAAGGGTCCATCCCGGACCTCGATGTTATCAAATTTACATTCCCAAGAGGACTCGATGGAGTAATTCTCTTCAAAGTGTAGTTCAATGCACTGACGTGGAGGGGCTGCGAGACACAAGTTCAACAGTTTTAAAAACAATTTCAGATTCAGTGAGCCACTATACTCATAATCATGTTTTATTTTCGGCAGGCAAACTGTGTATTCTATACACCATTCTATATGGTAATATTAACCACGGTATAGGCTCTGTCGTCTGAACTGTTTAAATTAGGCCCATGTGTAAATAAATATGTTAGCAAGGATTGCCACTTGCACTAATGTACAGTAATAACAGTTACAGTTTAACTAATGACAGTTAAAATAGTATACCTTCAAGAATATAAACACACTCTGTGTCTGGGGGGTATTTGTTTGGGTAATTGGGAGATGTAAAGAGTCCACCGTCTGACTCTTTGACCCAGGAGCCACACTGGCCTGCAGGCTTGACTCCAGAATTGTTCTTCACTGAAAAACATATGACAAATTTCAATCCCACAACGACTGCATAGCATAATGCACTCGACAAAAAATATGTTAGTATTTTAGTACGGTAGTTGTAGTTTGTTGTGTTCGCATATTTAGTACCTGCTGTATCGGTCTTCGTTGCCCCAGACAACCCAATTATGAGAAGACTTGCAACAACTATAAAAAGGGGAAAACAATAAATGATGTTCATTATTTGTCTTATCCCTGCTCCGCTGTTTTCAAGGCCAGCTTGGATTCAGCAGAGGTGGTTGAGTCAGCAAAGGACACGTTTCAGGATTTGGATAGGCTATTGACAGCAGTTTGCTTTTTCAGTCGGGTCCTAACTGCAATCCAAATTAATATCCACGTAGCCTACCCGATTCATGATATATAAATACATAGAATAGGCTTGATTGTTTCATGGAAACTTAAACCTACTTAAAAACTCACAAAAAGATCATACAAACATATAAATTAGAATAGTTCACAGTAGATATTTCGTAACTTTATGTAATATCGTTGCATGTTTAGAATTATTTGCATAATACAAGATAAATGAAATATAGCCTATAACAGGCTAACGATGCAGTATCAAAACTTCTCAGTAAGGAAGACCAAACGTTACGAAATAGCATTATCTAAATTTGCATAGTGCGGAGCTGTCTTACCGTGAAGGAAACTGTGCCCATGTACCATGTCTGTGCCTTTCACAAAGGGCTTCAGACTCAGATAATTCCATTTAGATTAAGGAATACTTCAAAAGAAAACCATTGAGATAGAGATAATTAAAAATACACTGCTACTGGATATCATATACATCCATCCCGCGGGAAAATGCGCTCCAATGTAAAATAAAATAAAAAAGATCTGGCACAGATGTTGTAACTAATCACCAGTTTCATATAAAATCAGAAACAGGTCTAAGCACTCGCCCGATTTCCACCCAAACGTTTCTAAAACCCTTTGGTGCTTTTGATGCACTGAAAGGATTAATAGTCCCGTCATCAGCCTTCTCTAATCGCTCCACCTTTGCAATCTTCTTTTAAAAGACTTTTTTGGTAGCCGTGTTTATTCCTCCTCCATCCCTCTGAAAGGATCGCGGATCCGCAGAATCGTGAAACCCCACATAAAACACAATTCTCTACTATTCAGCAATGTTTTTTTTCCTTCAAATCAATGGTGTTTTAAAACTGAAAGTGAATTTTCGTTCAGAATCTTCTTTAAATGTTCTTCGTTGCTTTGAGCAGAGCATCTTATCCTTTCTTATGTTCGCTCAAAGTCCTGCTCGTCAGCCAGCCAGAGTTAAATCGCCCTCCTCCAAACGCTAGGGTCGTTCATTCAAGATGAGTTGGCAACTGGAAAGAGCTCTGCGTCTGAAATCTTAAAGCACTTTGTCACAAATCTGAAAATCTCCACAATTCTTATCCCTCGACCTAATCGGTGTAACCGAACAAGTCGCACAAAAAGTAAGCTATGAATGAGAATGATATGCTATAAAGTTAAACAATGTGCTCCTCAAACACCTTGATGATCTGAATCATCTTTTCAGCGCTACACATGTGGGAAATGGGGTAAACACGATTTAGGCTTAGTAGTACAAAAGCGTTGCATGTTAAGACATGCAGCGTTCGAATCAAATAAAGCATTGCAATATTTTTTTGTGTCTGTGATGACAAAATACTTGACTGCAGGACGCAGTGTTTTGGTCGATTGGAGATTTTATGTATATGTCATATCACATGAATTCATGGAAATCATCTACTGTAACATACAACCCATTTCAAGGTTATTGTGAAATTTTCCGCAGACCTTTTATTCAGTGTGGTGTACATCATATGATACAGGACAAGAAAACAAGACAGGTGAATTATGTATTTCTTCCTTCATATTTTATATCAGGTTGCATATATCCATTTTACTGAATGCCTATTCATAGTCACACCTGAAGAGACCTGATGACAAAGCTGATCAGAGAATGCCAAAGGGCAAGTCAGATACTCAGGGCTCAGAAATTAGTGTTGGCATCCTGGCTATATCCATCTTCATATGCTCATGGCCATCTCCCATTGTAGGACAACCCCTCATGTGCATGCTAATGTTACATGTCAGCATTCACTGGTTAATCTGATCACCTTAATATTGAGTATGCCTGTAGCAACGCAGTCACTTTATCTGCAACTCCATTTACTTTCACTTGCTCGTGGTACAGTGATAATACTGGATGAACCAATCTTCAATATCTTCCAGAGGACATTCTGCTACGTGGCTGTATCATTAGGTACATTTCACATATTAAACGAGGAATTATACATCACAGAAATGCTAACAGGTGTCAGCTCAGAAACTGATTTCATAGACTTAGAGATTTATTTGCCATTACGTCTAGCTCAGGCAGTCATATTTTTGCTACTGTGCAATCAAATCCCAAAAGACTGGCAGGCCACAGTGTAATACCCACCCTCCCCCCCCTTTCCTCCACCCCACCGAAATCCTCACGACAACGTGACAAATACATCGCTGAAAAGAACTCAAATGCATGCAATGTATGTGCACATGCAAAGCCTATTAAGAATCTGACACAGTCAGAAGGGACTTTAGTAATATCTGAACCAAAATGTAATGCAGTGACCAAAGCTTGTTATTGGTTAAGAGTGGCTCCATGTCGTCTACCAACTTTGTAACCAAGACTCCACGCGTTTTCTAATGGGTATGTTCTGAGATAAAGCAGCCAAGCTATATGGGAATTATTCAAATCAGGCTTATCTGGTCCAGTGTATGCAACACTAGCCCGGGTGAATTGAACAGCAGCCTCCAGCTTAGCACTCCAGCAGAAACCTTTTGACTGTTTGACTGAATAGCAGCATAGAGGCTGCGGGAGCATCTCAAAGAAATGATTCATTCAACTGCTGCTCTCGTAGTCTGACATTTTTAATTAAGGACGTTTGTCATTCGGCCGGAGATAACCGCTGTGCGCCGTTAGCCTGCACCTACATTTGTAATTGTAATCAGTTAGGGGAAATTAGACGCCCAGGCACGAGCCATTTTACATGAAATGTACTGTACACATAGCCTACATAACTAAACAGATCGACACATTTAATATATGAATTACCTTTTGTGATGTTTTATTGGCTGTGTTATCACTTGGTGTCTTTAAGACTGTTCCGTGGCAAGCAACAGAGATTGTACTCCTATTGAAATGCAAACCATATCAAAACGTGCAACCAACATATTAATAAATCGTTCTGTATTGCTTTACATTGATCTATTTTGGAGATGATGCGTACATTCAGCATGCAGTCACTGTGAAGTCAGCCATTCTAATGACACTGTTTCTCTTGCTCCTTTCTAACTAGGAACAGATGAAGACTTTCACCATGTGCCCACGGGACTCAAATGAACCCTATATAGTGATACACTGGACGGAAAAACAACCCCATCAGATGGCAACCCATAGTTCTCAAGGCTTCATTTACATTGATATAAGGTATACAGTTTTAGTGCTTCACTCTAGTTAAAATGAAACATTACATGTAAAATAAAATGCAATACAGACAACTTTCAGAGGCAAATACATTCAATCTTTTCATCTTTTTTGTGATAGTTTGACCTAATAGTTGAGTAAAGGTGGAGTCATCGATGCTGGAGAAAGATATTTGATATTTGAACTTTATCAAAACAAAAACACCTTTCTCTCCCTTCATTGTCATTGTGTGCACCCCTCACCCCCCCTCCCCATCCAGAAGCTACTCCCCCCAAATTGGACATGCATTGTCAAGTCTGAGCCAGTGTTGTGCTTGTTTGCGTTCCCATTTACAGAGCCAGGGCTATGTACTGTAGACACACCAGATACTAAACTCATACATGATAATCTCCTATATTGTCTTTCCATATTTCTACAACTCATTTGTCGATCATAGCGGTTCCATTAAATGTAGCAATTCATCTCAGGCCAATAGGGGCAGCTGAACTGTCCCTGAACTTGCATCACGACCCCGGAGCTAGGCATAGGTCTGCGGATATTCTGTCTAGTTAAGCAGAGTTGCATAGTACCAGGACATCTTAACCTTATTGCAAAGTGGCAGGGCCATGCCGTGCCGGCACCGATTCACAGGGATAATTCACAACAGGCACAAATCTCTGGCTTCTATGCTTCCTACATGTTCTTCTCTCACCCCTGCTGCCTACATGATTAGTAACAGAGAGAGAGTGGCTTGTCTCTTCACAGCTGTCCTGGCTGCTAGCAAGCATTGCAGCCTCTGCAGTCTCTTCCTTGTTCACAGTCCCAAGCCCCCGGGTGAAATCGACTGTGTAATTCACCGTTTGACTTTATTAGTCACTTGGTATGGGAGGGCACTATGAGTGTACCCCTCTATGGTCCTCAACACACCCCAATGGGTTACTACGAGTGAATCACCAAAGCTAGAGAGATGCCATGGCCGGTTTTGACCTTGTACACAGCCTTTTTTGATTAATTTACACATGGGCAACAAAACCCTGTGTCGTGGGGTTACATTGTAGGCCAGCTTCTAAAGCTGTTCTCCAGCTGTTCACCAGCAGTCAAGAGTTTCACCTACAAATTCACAGGAACCATTTATATGCTTGTGTTGTGGTTACTCAAAACTTGTCAACATTCCAGCTCAGGTGTTAATATTAAGCGTAAGGACTGGGCTACCTTAACTTGACACGCCATATGGATTGTTAGACAAGTCCATTTCGGGAGCCAAAATTGTTTGAAAATGGCAGGCACTTTCAAAAAATACTTCTGTCATTGTTTAAATTGTTTTTAAGTTGCTTTCGCAGTCGTCACACATAAATCACGCCCGTAGCTATCAATATGAAGCTGATTGTTCAGTTCAGTTGTTACTCGGCAGGGATTTCAAGCTCTCCAGAATGAGTTCCGTGGCAAAGTCAAATTGAAGTTTGTGAGCAGTGTTGCCAACTCTTTTCCAATGAAAGCCCTAGCCAAAAGCACTAGCCAAAAGTTGCTAGAAGTCGCCAGATGATGTCATGCGCTCATTTGCATATTGATGGCGTCATCACGTATTAATTTGAATCCTCCTGCCGGCCACACCACACACACAAGTACAAGTTTTTGACTGTCTGAACACAGCACAATAGGAGAGGGAGAGATTCATGCGCTGCTGGACTGTAATTACTCTAAGCAGCATATGAGAATACCTAACAACATTCTATATTTCTCGCCTTTTCCCTGGTATGAATAAGTCACTAAATTTGTTTTTTAGATATAAAGTCGCTAAGAGAGTTTGAAAAGTTGCTAAACCTAGCGACAAAGTCGCTAAATTGGCAACACTGTGAGCTCAGGACAGACAAAATATGTCTTTGTATAAAGTAGCCATCTTGCTCCATGTTGTGTTAGCAATACAAATAAAATGTACCCTCACCCTGTGTGCATGAAGCATGTAGCACTGGGAATATTGGTTTCAAATGACCTTTACAATAGCCTCAATGGTTAGACTCAAAGACTGCTGAGATCCTCTCAAACTTAAATAATCCAACTGAGTTTCTGCAGTGTCAGTATAGCCAGGGACTGCACAGTTCCCTCAGCTGAAATGTAATATTTGAGATTGCCTTTAAAAAATAGAATATACTAATAGTACTTACAGAACAGCACAGAAGAATACTAGAATGAAACCATGGTGTGTTTCCAGGAAGGTACTCTATCTGAAGGCTTAAATTACTGTAAATCCAACTGGGCATCATGAATCAATGGTTAATGGGGCTGCATACACCACACAAAGGGGAAATGCTACATAGTTTTTAGCATTTGAACTTTATGGAGCATAAGCTAGATCAATGACAATAACTCATTTATACTGTATGACATGATTTGTGGATTTGTTTCAGAGAAAGCTTTCTTGACCTTATCTGTGAAACTGCTAGAGTTGTATCTGTCAAGCACAGGAAGTGTAAAAAAACTCCTCAACCAAATATATGCAGTGTAATCTATAGGAAGAGGCTAACAAAGAAAGAACATGATTTTGGGATCTCTTGAACTAAAGGTTGTAGACTTTTTATTTAAAATCATATTTTTCTACTGAATCTCTCACAAGGTCGGACATATGGAACCAGTGCGTAACAGAGCCAGCTCAAGTGTTGCAATATGGCAGTTCAATAATTCATACAGAAAGGGCTGTCGACATATTGCCTTAATCCCTTAAAGATAACATGTACACTTCGTGACACTGATAAGAATGATCTCTTAGTGTTCATCCTCATCCTAATAAACAGACTTTATATTTCATGTAGCACATATCCATGCAGCATGAACTGGGTGAAAATTATGCAAAAAGAAGGTGTAGTAAAATTGTCTGTGCCAAGCCTGTTTCAACCAAGACTTTCTTTTCAATGTGCAGTATACTGTAGGCAATGAAGTATCTTAGAGAAAGAAAGGAAAGGTCTAATACAATTGGCATTACACTGCAACCATGCCTGCAGGAGACAAACAGGTTTTGCTATCTGCATTAGGGGTGGGAGGAGATAGTGGTTCATTTTGTTTATTCATTCATTTTGAGAATTTATAGATTAAAAAAATAAATAACCAGGCTTCCTGCAAAGTTTGTTCATTTTTAGAGCTGTCCAAGCCCTGTATATTCCGGTTCCGGCCTTAAAGTTTTACTAACCAATTTAATGTATTTAAATAGATCAGAAGCTGTCAGTGGTCTTCAAAATAAATGGTTTGCTGGTTTGCACTAGTCTGCAGCCTACATGAGGTTGATGGAGAAATGTCAACTTGATGGCTGTACATATAGAAACACAGCACACAACAATAACTTCAAGTCATTACATATGGTGTGATTGCTTCATTTAATAAACGTTCAAAACTTTGTTTTCAATGAACAGAGAAGCATCATTGAGAAGTACTGTACATTTCATTGTAGGGTGTCTCCACATTCCACATGTCATGTCCAAGCTTCGAGCACACCGACTAGTCCGTCATCCGTCTCCAGTTCTCACCACTCCTCTGACTCTCTCAGCCTTCCACATCTTCTGCACTCCGCATTGCTCCCGATTCTCAATCAACAGACTACTGATCGCATGTGTTCTTTTGTTTGGACAGTGTGTTTCATGCAGTCTCTCTCCCCTGCCTGGTTGTAAGGTATTGTTTGCACATCGCAACTTTACTGAATCTATCGTATCCTTTGTATGTCAAGCGTCCTGGTTTGTATTTGCGACCTGGTGTTTGTTTTCCGTTATAGAATTTAGCCTTACCCGCTCCTTGTCTGTACCGTTGCCTGGCACTCGCTTTTCGACCTCTAGGCTATGCACTGTTCTGTAACTGTGTTTTTCGGACCACAGCCTGTTTTTGACCATGTTTCTCGTCTGCTCGTGTTAACCACAATAAAACCACTCTGCGCACTCCGCAGTTGGAACCACGTCTGCCTGGTATCGTTGCACTACCGGGGCTGTTATCACATCATTGCAGTTGCTTTGACCCATATGACTGCTGAAGCACGAGCACACTGTACAGTACATGCAGCATTGGAGAAAAGGACAATGCGTGGCATGGGAGGAGAGGAATTAGGCACAGGTGTGGAATTATGAAAAGGAGAGGAGAGAACGATGATTGATGGTGACTGAAATATACTGCATGGCCATTCCGGTTAGTAAAATGATGGTAACACAATGTACTGTAGGTTTAGCCAGAGGCAAATTAGTACAGTGAATTGCCCAATGCATTCAAGGCTGTCGGATGAGTCTGTCAAGTTAGCAGTTCTTTTTGTTAAATTATTCAAAATGATACCTCAACCACGTGTGTGATAATTAAACGTGCAATGTGCTGCATATATTAGTGTAAACGTGTGTTTAAACTATGAGCGTACAACTCGACGGATTTGACTAGTCTAAAGTTAATGTAGCGTTTCGAAGGACCGAGGCAACAACGAGGGAGTAAGGAATAACAAAAAGGTTTAATCTTACATAAAATACAAAACACAACGGCATGAAAGCAAAATAACCCGCAAGGGTTGCGGGGAACACAAACATTTTAAAGACACGTTGACAGCAATCATCCACATATGAGACAGGTGTGGGAGTCCCTGATTGTCACCTGTCTCAGATCAGCTGTCAGTACTCCGGGGAGCGCGTGCGAGAGCGCGCAGGAGCGGCGGGCACTGCCCCGTCCCGGGACTGCGGCGTGACAGTTAATTGCATGTCGCCATGGTGATGTGCCATTGGACTTCAAATCAATTGAAATAATCAAACATTTATTTATTTATGGACAAACAATCAATAAGTAAATAAATCTGTTCTAGCTGCCCCTGTGAAAAACAATGGTTTTAATTGTGCCCAGAGACACATAATACTGGTGTTTTAATCAGTCTGCTCAACACTCTGCCAAAGATCATAATGAAAACAGCTGAACCCTTAGGGTACAGAGCGGAATAGTGCTGTCACTGCTGTGTCAGCAAGAGATTAAATATTTGCTTTCCAATACAGCGTTTGGCTTTTCCTTGGAGGTATCTTTAGAACACACTGAAATCTGTAGAACAACTACACAAGCTGTGAAGTTTATAAACACGTTTAAAAATATGGGTCCCTGTTGGCAAAATACAGTTCTCCAATTCGGAAGAATATATTTATTATACTTTGTGGATCGAAGGAAATTTGAAGTGTAACCCTAAAATGTTTCTGAACGGGATTGAACTGTGATGAGACACAAATGCTGGTGCTAATGTTGACAAAAAATTACCCCAAGACCTGTCTTGTTTTCATCCGTACACACTGTCAACTCATCTGTCATCACATTTAAATGTTAAAGTTATGTTATCCCCGCCCCTCACTCCTTGATGTTTTACCATTTTTCAAAGTTGTGCAATGGGTGGAGTCAAGCTCAGAGCTGGAGTGCAGTCACACTTTAATTCCACTCAATCTGGCAGTATCTGTCAATCTGACAGTACTTATCTTCAGCTTTGTGATAGAGATCTGACCATATTGAGACTGGATAATGCTCTTTAAAATGGGTATTACATTTCAATCCTTCCAGTTTTCCTTTGAATGACAATGTTGAAATCCTTGCTCATGGACAGTTATAGCTATTCACCAATGTCAAGGATTTAATACTTTTTGGTTAGCAGTATATTCCGTCCACGTAGCATATCAGTTCATATAGTGTAATGAACTACTTATAAGTTACCTACTATAATAACTGCTACCAATTGTTTATTACGAGATTGGAAATATGCACATGTACGTAAAATAATAACAATAATACAATAAAACAATGCAGTTTGATATGAGATAAGTGTTTACTATAAATGTCAAATATGGATTAGCATTGATGTCAATGTCGAACCTCAGATTGAGGAACAACAATGCGGATTCCGTCCTGGTCGTGGAACAACGGACCAGCTCTTTACTCTCG
>JAODUK010016017.1:11323-27243 GCA_027564635.1 Typhlichthys eigenmanni | reverse complement strand
TGCTCTCTCTTCCTGGGGATTTGGCTTATCTTAATATTCCTCTACTGGCCCTTAAAGTGTTACATTATGATTTTGATGAGAATGAATGACGCTAACAGGATTTCAAACAGCCAAGCAGTGGTGTAAGGTTACGGTGAAAACATGCGTCCTTTTTGTACTTTTCACTTGCTTTCACTTGAAATGGCTGCATCCCACTGTTGGCGCGTATGGTATGTTTTGGTTGCTCTGCCCTCCGGTGGTGATAAAGTGCATTGCCATTGTTCACGCATGTGTCACATTCCAAGCTGATTACATCCCCCAGGTGACGTCACTCCAGCGGTCACTGGAATCAACAGTCACTTCACTGAATGCTTAACAGATTTGTGCTGTTTACTGTACCCTTCAACGCCATTGTTTTTACTTTCTTTGGTGTTGGACAGCACTTGACTTCATAACCCCCCATTCTCAAAATGAATCCTTAGAAGGCTCATTTTACCATTCTGGACACACCCCAAGGTTATTTCCTTAGAATATGACCTGGTTTAACTGTCACATCTCACTGTTCTGTGTCAGCTGACAGTTTTCAACATTTGGTTGACCATTTATTTATCTTTTTGTGGATTTTACAGGCGTCAATATGAAGAGGAACTTCTTGCTATACTGTATACTTGTTAAATTAAACCTAAATGTAACTTATTAACAAAAAGACAAAGTGAGCAAAATAACGTGGCATTGTTTTTGGAAATATATTATTTTACAGTTTCATGTCATAATTTCTTCAGTCAAATTCAAAGTTTGAAAATGACTTTGAATATATGAAATACACATCTTTTATAAACATATTTTGTCTTTGACGTTTCTTGAATGTTTAACATCTCTAAATAGTTCTGCTGTGGTTTGTTTAACAAGTCACAATAATTCATGAAGACACTTAAACAGCAGGCAGACAATGAGACCAAGCATGTTATGTCAACACCAAAGACGTTTAAGAGTCATAGATTAGATCAGTGATTATCAATCTTTTTTACCCACAAACCCCACAATGACGTAGCTCATATAATACCAGAACAAAAATAACAGCGACAAAAAACAGAAAGAATATATTCACATTTTATTGAAGTTTATTAATACTAGACTAAACAAAGAAGTAAGGAAACATTGTCTCAATCTGGCTCCATCATGAAGAAATAATTGCTCCCAGTTTATGATGTCATTGATCCTGTCTTTAGGGAGGACCAATCAGAGACCCGCCTGAGGGGAGCCAAGATGAAGGTCTGTCCGACACGAGCAGCAGCCATGCCGCCATGCCCATACCTGTCCCTGCTGTCGCTAAGGTCAGTTCCTTCCCATCATGCAATGCAACATAGTACATGCGCTTCACTTAAAGGCTGTTTATCAATGTCAAGGAAGGATCCTTAGCGGCTGGATTTCAAGGATGCCACGTCATCATATCTCGACAAAGTACCGTTACAATGTCTAGGATGCTTTAGGATGCTACCAAGGACTCAGTCCTTTGATCAGAGGATTTTGAAGGATGTGTGCATCCTTCGCATACAAAAAAGACCCACAATCCTGTGCGAAAGTGAGAAGAGAGATTTAAAAATGGCGCAAAACAAAACTAACAACAAAACAGCACAATCCATTGTTTTTTCAACTGTTATTTAAAAACGAAATGCGCAGTTTAATTAAGCATAATGATTTTGAAGGTGTGACTTTTTTTGAATGACGTCATCTTGCACACTAGCTAGGCCGTTCCATTACGTGTTCTTCGAATGTCTTTCCTAGCCTCGGAAGGACCCGACTAGAAAGGCACTTGGAAGGATCCGTCCTACCAAGGAAGCATCCTTGACATTGAGAAACACCCAATGGCTCCATATATGCTCTTGTGAGCCACTAGATGTCACACTAAGCACCATGCAGCATCACAGACCAAACAAGTACTTTGTTGGCAGATGCACATGCCTGCACGGCTGGCTTGACTATATAATCAAAGAACACACACCGATGGATTATGATATAATTCTCTGCTCATGAAGCCATATTATATTTTTACATGGAAAAATGGTTGTTTGTTGTTATAATATTTAAATATCATATAGGTCACCTTTAAAACAATATGCTGGACTTACTTATGGGACTAAACCAATCTAGTTTTTTTTTTTTGCGGGAACACAACTCATAAAATGCACTTTGGGATTTGCCAATGAATTTTCCACCAACGGTAACACAACAATTACACGCATGACTGTCGGACACGCGTGAAATCTGCTCACACCCCCAATGTTTGAGAACAAAGAACACGGGTTAATATTTCACAATTTGGAAACTTAAATGTATATATATATCAATGTTTGTTTTTATTAATTCAAATGTGTCTGGGTGGTTAATATCATCTTTTTCTGTGGTGTGACAAACTCAAAGCACACTTTACACAATCTGTAACTGGGCGGGATGTTCTTCCCTGCTCTCTCCGTCCACAGTCGAAGCCGTCCGACAAGAACCGGCACAAGAAGCCGAAGGACGTGAAGCCCAAGGTGAAGAAGCTGAAGTACCACCAGTACATCCCTCCGGACCAGAAGGTGGAGAAGTCGCCCCCGCCCATGGACTCGGCCTACGCACGGCTCCTGCAGCAGCAGCAGTTGTTCCTGCAGCTGCAGATCCTCAGCCAGCAGAAACACGCCCACGCGCACACACAGCAGGCCCAGGCCCAGGGCCAGGGCCAGGGCCAGGGCCAGGGCCAGGACCAGCCCTCCTTCAGCTACCAGCCCATGCACACGCCCGCCCACGCCCACAAGTACGTAACATGCTAACAGACCGTAGCTATGTATATCGCTTTTTTTTTCTTTTTATAATATTTTAAAGTAAACTATGGAGCATACTATATATGTATATATGTATATGTGTACATATATATATATATATATATATATATATATACATATATAGTATGCTCCTTCTTCTCAATGGCAGGGCTGTGCTCGCTGTGCTTGTACTTTGTCAATGTATGTCTGCTGTGTTGATCAGTCACCATGGTCAGGTAGTTTGCCATGGTGTACTGTCCATTTAGGCCCCTGATGGCACTGCATGTTGCTTTGTGCTTGTGTTTTCCAATAGGTAATGTAGTTTTGTTTTGTGATTTGGTTAATTCTGATTGATTGGATGTTCTGGTCCTGAGTCCAGAGGTTCTGGTCTCTTTCTCTCTCTCTGTATAACATCCTCTCTCTCTCTCTCTCTGTGTCTAACAGGTCATCCAGTGAGCAGCATCCACCGTGTAGCTCCAGCGGACCAGCATGCATGCCAGACGGCAGCTCGTCCTCTCCGGCCAAGCACGTGTCCCAGTACGCCAGCCCCAGTGGCATCTCGCCCGTCAAGCCCGGCCCACTGCCCGCCAACCTGGACGACCTGAAGGCAAGCTCCGTCCCCGACACGGCAGAATTTATCTGTCTGTCTATCTACAGTATCTATCTATCTATCTATCTGTCTGTCTGTCTGTCTGTCTGTCTGTCTGTCTATCTGTCTATCTACAGTATCTATCTATCTGTCTGTCTGTCTGTCTGTCTGTCTATATCTCTATCTATCACATTCTATCTATTTGTGTCTCGCTCTATACACACACAAATATACTCTAAGTACCATATGCAGTGTATATATACAGTATATACACTGTATGCTGTATATATACAGTGTGTTTCCAGTACATGTTTGTATATATTTGTATATATCTGTGTCTCTACCAGGTGTCAGAACTCAGGCAGCAGCTCCGTATTCGGGGCATGCCCGTCTCGGGCACAAAGACCGCCCTCATTGAGAGGCTTCGTCCCTTCCGGGATCTCAGCCCCTCCCCCTCATCAGGCTCCAGCGACATCACCACGGTTACCTTCCCCGTCACGCCCACGGGCTCCTACCGTTCCCCGTCCCAGGGCGGAGGCGGCGGGTACCACCACCCTAACCACCAACGCCACCACCCGTACCCCAGCACCTCCTCCTCAACGCCCCCCATCTCCCCGGCCTCCTCGGAGCTGTCGCTCAGCGGCTCCCTGCCCGACAGCTTCAGCGACGTGCCCATGTCCCCGCTGCCCCCGCCGGGCCCAGCCGAG
This sequence comes from Typhlichthys eigenmanni, assembly GCA_027564635.1. NCBI lineage: Eukaryota > Metazoa > Chordata > Actinopteri > Percopsiformes > Amblyopsidae > Typhlichthys > Typhlichthys eigenmanni. The sequence continues at coordinate 23,167 of JAODUK010016017.1, read as the reverse complement.
GAGGACGAGGAGGAGGAGGAAGAGGAGGAGGAGGAAGGGCCGGCCGGGGGCCCGGGGGGGCGTGCTGTAAGAGGAGGAGGAGGAGGGACGGAGGGAGGTCTGGAGGCGGAGAAGGACAAGATGCTGGTGGAGAAGCAGAAGGTGATCGAGGAGCTGACGTGGAAGCTCCACCAGGAGCAGCGGCAGGTGGGAGATGATTAACCAGGCTCTAGTAGTAGGACCATAGACCTGGGGACACGCACTGTTGTTCTGTAGGGAGGACTGACTTAAGTCAACTGACAATGGGAATGTGGCGATAGAGAATAGTAGTCTATGTATAGAAGAACGCTGTTTGTTTTATCGCTGCCCGAACATAAGGAACGTCTGTTGTAGTCTGTTGTTCTGTGTTGTTCTGTTAGATCTCTAGCTGAACTTTAGATCTGAGGAGACACACTGTTGTTCTTTAGGGAGGACTGACTTAAGCCTGATTCATTGTTGTTAATGTCAGCACCATGTGGCATTGAAGGGAGAGGAGTTTTCCAATAACAATCTCTCTCCAGGTTAGCTAACCTCACCTTTATAAGCAAGCAACATTGAATGATGCTACAGTACGTGAGAAGATATTACATGGGAGGAATACATGGGATACCAACTCAAATTACATAAACAGACATGACATTTAGCCTGGCACGCTAACTTTTTAACGGTACTTTTACTTAAAGGGCCCAGAGCTAACTTAGTAGTTCAATATGCACGTTGTTATAGTTACACTCACACTGAGGTGGCACCCAATAAGTTGAGCCATGTAGAAATGAGAGTCGGGCCAACGGAAGTTCAACATTTTCAATGGTCAGATGGTTCATGGAGATGCAAAACAGTTCCAGGAAGTTCTTTATAGGGATGGTACGATCCAGTTTTTTTTGGAATCGGATTTGTTTGAAGTTAAGTTGCAAAGTAAATGACAATATACATGGCGGATGCTTGACAGTAGACCTACGTGTGTAAATTAATTTAATTGGATTAGCCCCATGGATCGGTTACAACTGTCCATTTGTCACCGAGTCAGTATCAGACCGATTTCCGATCTCAGTATCGTATCGGTGCCATCCCTAGTTCTTTATGGGCAATTTAAATCGATAAATACAGATACATAACTGCAATTTTTTGCAATTAATAGTCAATAAATGCATGGATTAACATTTACAATATAATTCATAGGGTACTTTTAGTATTTGCAGCTAACTTCTGGGAACTGTTTTGAGGTTCCAAGATCCGTCATTGCTGTGAAAAAACGATCCGTTGGAGTGAAGAGAGTTGGCGCGACTCTCTCTTCTACATGGCTCTGGGTCGACACTGCGACAAACGCTGACGACGACTGCACTCCACTGTTCCACTGCTGCATGTATTCATTAGGACGTTTACATCAGTCCCGTCATGCTCGCCAGGTGGAGGAGCTCAAGATGCAGCTTCACAAGCGGAAGCGTTGCTACGGCGCCACGCTGGACGACGGCCACCCTCTCCCTCACCACCACGCCCACCTGCACCCCCCACCGGCGCCGCTCCCCCCCCAGCTGGGCCAGCACTTCTTTGGGGTGACGATCAAGCAGGAGCCGCTGGCCACGTCCTCTGGCTGTCCCCTGTCCTCCCCCGGGGGGCACGCCGCCACAAGCCCCACGACAGGCTGCATGGAGGAGCTGGCGCACTGCGCCATGTCCTCCTTCCTCAGTCCGCAGTGCTCCCCCCAGGACTCCCCCGTCGGGAAGCCCCCGTCCAGCAGCAGCCCCCAGCCGCCCTCGTCCACCACCCACGCCTACCTGCTGTCGCCTCTCCCGCTGGGCAGGGACGGCTGCGGCCACCCCCTTACTTCCCAGGGCCACGGCCGGGCCTGCAGCATGCAGGTATATGCCTGTGCCGTAGCTAGTGTTAGCACACCAGAAGCTAGCATGCCTGCAGCACAAGCTTGCATTCCTCCAGTGTCAGCTAGCTCGCATTCATATAGCACCAGCTAGCATTCATCCAGTGCCAGCTAGCATTCATCCTGCGCCAGCTAGCATTCATCCAGCTAGCTAGCATTGTTCCAGCACCTTATAGCATTCAGCTAGAACCAGCTAGTGTTCATCAGGCTAGCTAGCATTTATATAGCACCAGGTAGCATTCATCAAGCACCATATATCATTCAGCCAGAACCAGGTAGCATTGCTCCAGCTAGCTAGCATTGTTCCAGCACCTTATAGCATTCAGCCAGCACAAGCTAGCATTCATCTGGCTAGTTAGCATTCATCCAACACCATATATCATTCAGCCACAACCAGCTAGCATTGTTCCAGCACCTTATAGCATTCATCCAGCTAGCTAGCATTGTTCCAGCACTTTATAGCATTCATCCAGCTAGCTAGCATGCATCGAGCACCATGAATAGTTTGGAAAGCAACATACTTTCCCCTGTGTCTGGGAGTTTTGACGCCAAGCCCTGTCCCTCTCCCTCACTACAGATGCAGCAAAAGAGCGGAGGTCAACCCATGAGCTGCTCCTTCCCGCCGGACCAAAGAGGACTCCCGGGCGCCTTTCCCAGCTTGGTTGACTGTGGTCTGAACCACAGGGGTTCCGGCAAAGCCAGCAACCATTCTCCGCAGCAGCCAAAGGTACAGACAGTACTGTACTGTGTGTGTACGCTGTGACATTCACGGAAAACATCCTCTCCTTTTCATCGTCTGCCTATCTCTGAGCAAGTGTAGCTCACTGGGATTTATCTGTCTTTTTCAGCACGTTCTTATGTAAAAACAAAAATAATATTCACAACGCCAACACCACCCTTCCTTTTTTTCCATAATAAATGTAACCATAGGAAGCATTTTACTGCCAGGGCATGATTCACATGTTATTAATCGTTTTTCAAAAACCGACACTCAAGTTTAACAAGCCCCCCCGAATCCCGGTAGGCTAATGTAACCTTCTGCCCATTTCTCATGTAGATGTCAGTATTGCCCTCTCCTCGCCCCGCCCCAGCCTTCAGTAGCTCAGAGTCAGGCGTATCTGACTTAAGACAGCCCCCATGCTATGAAGATGCAGTGAAGCAGGTAAAAGCTCCTCAAGACCTCACTAGACGATGGCTGAGCAAAAGTATTTTTTAACATATTGGCGTTGCTTTAATTCCACCTTAACATTCTAACATTTTCCTGTTCTCCTGGATGGCACACCGCTTCTTTAATTCATCCATCGCTATATGTTCACTGCACCGTTGACTGTTGTCCAGATTTGACTGGGCTTACAGCTTTACCTCCTTTTTCAAATAGGATGGACAATAAATTAGATAACTAAGTGCTGAAAACGACCTTCTGTTGAACAAAGGTTTGATCCCTGGGTTGGTCTTTATTTTCAGCAACTGACCAGAAGTCAGCAGATGGATGAACTTTTGGATGTTCTCATCGAGAGCGGAGGTATGTTAACAAATTCTCCATGTGTTAGCATCACGAGTTAGCATCCCTCACGAGCTAGCATCCCTCAAGAGTTTGCATCCATCATGAGCTAGCATCCATCATGAGCTAGCATCCCTTATAAGTTAGCATCACCTATGAGTTACAATCCCTTGTGAGTTAGCATCCCTCATTAGCTAGCACACCCAGTGAGTTAGCATCATGAGCTAGCATCCCCCACGAGGTAGCATCCTCATAAACTAGCGTCTTCCACAAGCTAGCATTCTCATGAGCTAACATCCCCCACAAGTTAGCATCCTCATAAGCTAGCATCCCCCATGAGGTAGCATCCTTATGATCTAGCATCCCTCATGAGCTAGCATGCCTCATTATCTAGCATCCCTCATCAGCTACCATCCCCCACGAGTTAGCATCTTCATGAGCTAGCATCTTTATGAGCTAGCATCTTCATGAGCTAGCATCTTCATGAGCTAGCATCCCTCATGAGCTCAATGAGATAATGAGATTTCAAATATTGCACACACAGAGTTTAAATTACCCGGCGCCAATCTGCAGTCTGTCTGCTTTGTTAGCTGTTACGGTAGGTCAGGTCAGTAGCACTGACAACCAGTGCACTGTGACATCACGTGACCCTCCCTCCGTCTTCTCTTTCTCCCGAAGAGATGCCGGCTAACGCCAGAGAAGAGAGGGAGAGGTGGTCTTCTGTAACCAAAGTTGTGCCTCACATTACTGTCTTCCCAGGCAGTGTCGTGCCACGGCTGCACAGACACTACGAGCACCTGCTGGGCCCCTACGGTCACTCGGCCAATCACATCGCAGACAGCCACCTGGAGACCCTGCTGGGCAGCCCCACTGGCCGGGGAGGGGAGGGGAGCCTTCTCAAAATGGCCGCTGATGACGGCCTTCAGGAAGACGAAGGGCACTTGGGCAGAGAAGGCTACCGGAGCCCCCACCCATATCAGCACTATCACCACCATCACTACCACCTGCACCACGACAAGCTCAGAGACCTGATCGACACTCCCACACCGCTGTCGCCCATCAGCGGCAAGATGCCGTGCGCGACAGACGCCCAGGGCTTGGTTGGCATGGCCTTCGGTGAGTCACCATGGGAGACCATGGAGTGGCTGGACCTGACGCCGCCCAGTTCAGCCACGGCCTTCAGCGTGGCTCCGCCCAACAGCGGGCCCAGCATCTTCAACACGGAGTTCCTGGACGTCACAGACATCAACCTGAACTCCACGGACCTCCACCTCGACCACTGGTGAAAGACACGGGCCAGCTAACACGAGTAGCTACCGTAGCTAGCCGCTAACGGAACAAAGCGATGTTAGCAACTAGCAAAGCGGCTACAAACCAGACAGACCCGCTAGTGGAGCGGAGGCCTTCTACAATGCCATCTAATGAAGATATAGTGAATGTTACCATATGTAGACCTCATGGACAGGTTCATTCGTAGTGACAGCATTTTGTTATTGTTGGATATGCCACCAAAACACAGACTATGACCCAAAGATTGACAGTTAGTGTGCTGAACCTGTTTTGCAGTATGACAGTATGTTGCCTTAGAATATTTCTTTTCCCTTAAATATTGTTTTCATATTGATGTCATCATACCTAATATGTAAAAACAAGGTGCTTTTGAAATGATCTTTGTCCTTCTGGGAAACGGTACGCACAACTACCAAATCAGTATGATGTGTTCATTCATGACGGACATAAATGAAGTATATTTCAACACTTTTGTGCATTATGCAAGTTATTCCTGCAGTGACGGTGTTAAGCTATCGTTATATGGTGAAACATTCGGACAGTCTTCAATGCTTTTTGAGGTAATTTGTGTTACTGGAACCCATACGATTACATGTAATGTAACAGTTTGCTTCTAACAAAGTAAAAGTAAATTGGATTTCCTCATGTGGCCAAAATGTAAGTATAAAATGATGGACATCTACTGACAGAGACAAGTTGATGTCTGCACATTATATCTGCAGTGTGGGAGAAAGCATGCAGCTGCCACAACATAACTTAAGCCAGTTCATCATTTCATGTAAATATGAAAGAAATGTCACTTTGCACATAGCTAAGTACACATTTGTCACAGTTTGCGTTAAAATTTGAGTCCATTCCGTTGAAGGACTTTTCTTTCACTTTTTGTAATTTTTTTTCACATAAGGGCAATACAAAGGACAGCAATGACATATTTATACAACCTTTGGTCTAACTAGTTAATGAACCAAACTCATGTTATATAAATATAGTATTGGTTAATTCACAAATTAGTTTATTTTATTTACATGAAAATATTGAAAAATATTAAATGTAAAAGTTCCAAGATTAATCAATTTTCCTGTATTGTATTTTCTATGTTAATGTCCAGTCAGAGGACTATTATGAAATAATTTCATGTTTGGTTTGTTTATTTCACCCTTTGTATTTTCAAGACCTTATTATGTCTTTCATAATTACGCTTTGTATAATAACATTCCTTAATAGAAGATTGGGATTCTTTAGTGTACTTAATTTGAAAACTATAGTGCAACTTAGAAAAGTCTCTTAAAAATGTGATTGCCACAAAGTGAACCACTCTAAATTACTTTCTTAGAGAAAAGTGAAGCGCAAATGTCCATTATAAGCACTTGTGAATAGGAAAATGTAATATATTGATATTCTTACTGTGAATACTGCACATAACACTGCTCAAACATGCACCCAAGCCTTTAAGTAGTTTTATAATGTGAGAAATTGTTAATAAAAGTGTCAAGAATTTTTAGCCTGAACCTTAAACAATTAATCATTATGTGCCTTTCAATCTGTAGTACAAATTAACCCAATATTACTTTGTATATACATATTTTTGACCAAATGTCCCCCTTTTCTTATGAAGTAAGCATTACACTTGGTTTCATATAGTAATCGTGGATTACCAATGTCCTCTACATTTTGTTACCCATCACTATATTTTATGTGGTCGTTTTGTCCTCCCCCCACAGTATCACATCTGACAAAAGCTTACTTGTTGCTTGCCCACTTTGTTTTACTATTTTAAGAATCAGTATTTGTCCACACCCCTGTATATTATAGTGAAAAGAGCAATAAAATTATCACTGTAAACTAATTTCTGCAATATGTTTAATGTTCAATCAACAACACAATCTGTTCCTTTTCAACTTTATTTTTTTTTTACCCTCAGATACAATATAAAACTCATTGCCCTTAACATTACTGTATAATCTAATATGAACATTCTAGTAAACTGCGATTTATACAGCATGTTCTCATTCTCAAGATTTTTATTTTTATTCCCCTCAATGTCCCAAAAAGAGTGAAGATAATCACAGAAACTCTGAAGGGCTTTCTTGGGTGACACATTATTTCATAGCAGATTAAAATTGAATAAAATAACAAAACTGACAATCTGTCATGTCCGGTGTACATTTAATTTTTATCAAACTGTCATGCCCCGCCCTTTTAAAGTTGGGCTCCTTGATTGTGTGATAGCGCCCAGAGGAAAACAAATTTCCAACTCTGATTACTGTGTTGTGTAACAGGGCGAGGGGGCATGCCATTCATGTCTGAATTTTAAACCAAAGCTCAAGAGTGTTTCGTTCAATAAAGCATGACTCTCTTCACAACAGCCATCACAATAGTGGCTATTCTCAAATAATTATTCTGCTTCCATTTTACATAGCAGTTTGGTAATCTAGCTAATTCCAACTGATGTTTAATGTGAATTAACCAGCATGGCTAAAGATAGTTCTCAACACTTAAATTGCATTCTCTCTTAAATCACTACAATCTAAGATAACTTGTGACAGTGTTGGTATGTAAGTAGAGGTGTATTATGGACAAACAGTTGAGTCATGGTTTGACAAAAGAACCGGAACATTCCATTATCAGTGCCCATTTGGGAAGCGTCCTAACAGATGTACAGCGCCACGACAGATCTTAGATGAGCTGCTTCTTGCAATGCCTGTCAACCTATTGTCAGCATGTAACTGCCAGACAGTATTATTCCATCATATTGGGTGATGGAATTTCGTTTTACAGCATGTCACCAAACCATGAAAGCAACACTCAGCTCCTCATAACCACTTGATCGGGGTTCTTTACAAACACCTTTCTATTTGGAAAGAGAGCCTGAACTGTTAAGCCCAACCTGGCTAGACAAGCGAATTTAGATGTAGTATATATACACACATACATTTACAAAAGTCCGGGAATTACGTTTATATCAGGCAAAGTAGAGTTTGAAGTGAAAGATAAACGTAAGCTATCCCGACCCACATGTAAGCTTTTCACAAATTGCATTTTTACAATGTTTTAATGTAATGCTGTGCTACCCTGTTTCGTCGACAGGAAAAAACATCATACTCTCGTTTGTTGATCAGTCAAGGTGGCCACGACAAACTGACTGTGTATTCAGAGGTCTAACAGCATACATACGTACTGAATATACACGTCGATACAGAGGGAACTCACAGAATGCATACGTACAGTCCACAATGTGCAATCCAGTAGACAGCTACTTTTGTTCATGTCGTAAGCATTCAACATTTGATTTGGTAGGTTCTGTACATTATAGTATATATATATATTTATATAATATATACACCATATACTGTATGTATACTACCCTTTTATCTCAAAAAAATAAAATAGTGTTGCATTTTATCGAGACAAAGTTATGTCGTCAAGTTTTGCACCGTTTTATTATTTGTTTTTACATAACTTCACTGACGATGGCTGAGGTAATGGGAGAAGAGAAAGTGTATTTAATAATAATAGTTATTTTTATTATTACAACTATTACAGTTATAATAATCTTATTGCACCGGGCAATTTGAAACAGTTCCTGTCGTTCTTTGGAGCGCGTGAACATCTGATCCTAAATGACTACGAGGGCTAAGGTGTTGTGCGACACGTGTTGCCAAGCTCGTCGTCAAGCACTGTGCGTTGCCGGGTTGCATGACCCCTGACCCGACCCAGTCAGTCCACGTACATGGGGGAGATGGGGGAGGTGGGGATCTGATCCAGGATGAGACACACGTAGCTGGCAACGTCCACGAAGCGCTCCTCGTACATCAGGATGAACGGGTCTTTCTGTCGGGGAGCCCAAACAAGAGTCAGTCACGCTAACGTACTCGCGTCATACCGCTCCTGTGCTGCAGGGGGCAACATAGTCAAAACAACTCTTGCTGTTAAAGTATTTTTAAGCCTAGTCTGTTTAATGGGTATTAACTGTATATTTACCAGGAGCTCCTTGTACTTTGGCCTTTTGGATTCATCCTTTGTAAGGCTGGCAAAGGACAAATAGGCATGATGTCAGAAGAAATACAGTACAGATTAAGTATGGAAGTATGGATGGGACAAATTAACTTCATGACACAAGGTCAAACAACTCATAACGCTGGCATTACCGTATGGCTGTGTACATACAGGCGTCTGCCAGCTGAGGGCAGCAAAGACAATGACGGAAACATATTTTCCAAAACAGTGAAACATGCATCCAGTATAGTATTAATACATGTATTTGTAGATGGTTACAACACATAGTAGTATTATTAGCGGCGCCCAGAGCCATGGAAATAGAGAGTTACGCCAACGGAAGTTTGAAGTTTAACAGTCACAAGTGCTTGGTGGTCAATTTAAATATTTATACGCAGATATTTAACTTAATTTTTTGGTAATTAGTAGTCAATACATGCACCAATTTATATTTACAATATAATGTATAGGATACTTTAAGTATTTAGGCTAACTTCCGGGAACTATTTTGAGGCTCCACGATCCACCATTGCTGGGAAAATACGGTCCATTGGAGTGAACGGAGATGACGTAACTCTCTCTTAATATGGCTCTGACATAGTAGTTAGTAGTAGTAATTACACAACAGAATATCTGCTACCTCACAGTTGTACGTATATGTCGCAGTATAAGTCAGTATTCGGGCAGCGGTGCCTACCATAGGTTAACAAAGTTGAGGAATTTGGGAGAGAACTGTCTGTCCTCAGAATTGGTGAGCTGAGGTGGTTCTCCTTTCACCACCTGCGTCAGCTGGTCAAACACACTGTTCCACTTTGGGTAGGGGAACCTCCCAGTGGCCAGCTCGTACTAGAACACACAAAAACACACCCACACACTTTACGTAACACTGCGGCAGATCCCAAGCTGAAGTAAATTCCAATATAGGAATGTTAGATGGATATGAACCATTTTTTTCCTTTGACTCCTTACCTGACAATCCACAAACACGTGTTTAGAACCAATCATCCTTTGCTTTAGTATATTGTCGTTCTACAAGAAGGAGGTCAATGTCTCTACTTGATTCTTATATACGCCTTATGTCTTAAAGACCCACTGTGTTTCCATTTAAGATCATTCATTATATATGAAGTATAATGTAAGGAAATATATCTCAAATTAAACAGTACATGTGGATTGGAAGTTCCCATTTTCCAGATGTAGCTTGTAGCACAACCACAGGATTATGTCACCCTGAATGCCAGCGTGTTATTCAAAAGAGTTTCACGTACCAGAGTTATTCCCAGGCTCCATACGTCTGACCTGACATCATAACCTTGTCTGGACGCACTGGGGTCTATCCTCTCCGGCTGATGGCACAAAGAGGAAGGCTTAAACTGTGTTCACATGGAAGTCAAGTCAAGTCAATCTATTTATAAAGCACATTTAAACAGGTGAACAAAGTGCTGTACAGGGTTATGACATAACAATAAAATACAACATACAATAAATTCAAAACACAAAACCAACAAGCACTGGTGTCCTTAACGCTACTTGAACGCCACAGAATATTAATATGTTTTAAGACGAGACTTAAAAGTGTTGATGGTAAGGGATGATCTGACAGAAAATGGAAAATGGAACACGGCAGTCGGCAAACCGGATATCATGTTAGTTGACAAGAGCCGGATGGCAGAATTAGCATTGGCCGGCAAAAAGAATGCAGGCGTCAGTTACAGCAAACATGCCGTGTAAGGTCAAAACATCTTAACTTTTTGCCGTCCTCCGCGACGGCATTTAGCTCTCACACATGGAAAGAACTTTGACTACAAGAAAGTAATACCTTTGGTGCAACAACACTAGAATACTAGATACAATACTAAAATAACTGCCACTAGATAATTATATTGAATATATTTTAATTAAATTATTCGAAATAATGCAACATGGACTTGTATGTCGCACCGTTCAGAAAGTGTTTGCCGTAGTCCGTGTGAACGCAGCATCCATTTGCTTGTCTGGATACAAACACTTTGGAGCGCAGCTATAATATAGCAGCCATGGCTTCGTTGCACAACAATCAGGAAACGTTGCCTAGACGGACTGGCTAAGGTTTCACCTTTGCTTTAAGAGTGTCTACGGTTGGGTCTTGAAGCGCCGCACCACCTGGAAGTTCACACGGCTCAGTTTGTGCTATGCTATTATTTACCAGCACAATTAGCTGATGCTTACATGTAAAGCAACTTACGACAGCTGTTAGGCGAGTACAACTACTAAGTATTACAAGGTGGGGGTTAGGCATCTTGTTTAAGGATGTTTAAGGATGTCAACTCCATTGGCTTGAACCCATTAACTTTCAGTTGGGAGTACCACACCCACACCACCAGACTATCCTGTCTGACAAGTACAAGTCATTTAACTGAGAATGTTTGCGCCAAAACAACATAACAGAAACTTATTTTGTGAGCAGGTATCGGTTATGCTTAGGCATCATTGCGCATGGACACCAACCGGTAGGAGATCAAACGAAGGACCTTTCGGTTTGATCTTTGCAGAGCACCTATGGTCTACCATGGTAGAGCCCTCACAGGACTCTACCGTACTCCCACGCCCGCTGAATTTCTGGCCATTACTGCCGGCTCATGCAACGTGTTCCACTCCCACCTTCAACGTTTGTATCCACATACATACATTTTCCAAGAGAAATACATTTAACGTTTGTGCACACTGTGGTATCGCTATGTATGCTACGAGTAGCACTGTACTGCGCTTCCAGCGCGCATAACAATTTTGGAAAAGAAAGCTCAATTCTGAGTTCATGTGGTTGCCACGGCACTGGTGAACAAACGTTACGTGTACGTTCTCATAAAGGCCCATTACGGACACATTTATAGCATGATTTGTTGAGACCACGCTAAGAAAAAAAATGAGACATTTTGACATGTTCTTGAACATGTTAAGACCTTTTAAGTATCAGCGGGGACCCAACCACTGGCAACCCGCAGTGTATTTTTGGACCGCCACACCCACATGATTTGTGTTTGGTCCCGCGGGATCTCAGTCCCAAAGCCAATGCAGGGCTGTAGTGCCCTCAGACCCTCATGGCCCCAGTCCCAAAGCCAATGCAGCGCTCTAGTCTGTAATGCCCTCAGACCCTGACACCCTCAGTCCCAAAGCCAATGCAGCG